>JBBPPX010000207.1:0-49171 GCA_038092235.1 Leccinum boreale | reverse complement strand
GATTTATCATTTTTGATGAAATTTATGCTTCATGAAACTTGAAGTTTGTAGCGTTTGTAACTTATCGACGAATACAGCCACTCGATTTCAAGTCTGCTGCGAATAATAAGAGCACGTGGCCGCACCATGCCGCAGACTTCACGTCTATCTATTCATAAATAAAACATGTGCGGCCACGTGCTCTTATTATTCGCAGCAGACTTGAAATCGAGTGGCTGTATTCGTCGATAAGTTACAAACGCTACAAACTTCAAGTTTCATGAAGCATAAATTTCATCAAAAATGATAAATCTTGAAGACACAATAGCATCAACGACAAGGATAACGGACTTGTAATTTTAAGGATCTATATACTGTATACAAAGTCTAAATCCTGTAGGATTTTTACTGCCTTTGAAACCCTAGTCAAACTTTTCGTCGGTGGCGCATCGGTACCCCAATTTAGCAGCCTTTTCTTACGCCAATGCCCGCGGTGTCTAGGATTCTCCCGCTGTGGCAATGTTTGCATCTCAGATATTCTAACAGGGCATGGGCTTCGGAACTGACGGTTCGTCAGGTACAAACGTGAGGCATGCCGCCATTTAGAATTCGCGCCCCGCATCCTGAACGAGCAGCCTGAGCAGGAGTCGGAACAGGACATCAAAGTCATTATCAAGGTGATAATATCTGGGTTTGTCGTGGCCAACGTTAACCTGTTTTTGTTCTAGAGTGATCACCCGGGAATTATATCCCGCCGGGTTCTGCATGAGGCGGAGCAAGTTCACTATCATGGGCTCCCTGCCTCCACATCTATCACAGCGACGAACACGGCCGAACTGCTTGGTCTGGACCACCGTCTTGGATATACATCAAAGGAGGCATGTGAATAATCAGTCACTGATGCAGGCAAGTCATGATGCATGGCTGGTCATTGTCATTCAGGACCGAGTCATGGGAAGAGCAAGCCAGATCTTGTCATCTCACCGGATCTCGGACAGCCATCCACTGGCTCTCGGTGTATGCCATTGCAGGTGTTCTTTGACGGAATTCCTCAATTCGAGCAATCGTATACGAAGAAGGAAGAAGGCAAGCAGATCGTTCCAGTAACTCGTAACCGAGGAAGCCAGGGCCACCGTCGAGGTCGGCGGACTGCTACTTCTCCTTTGGTTCCCGAACCTCCATTGGAATGCGCTGGAACATTGAGACTTTTCTCCCGCCTGCGATCCAACTTCATTGTTGTCGAACTCTACAGGTCAGAAAAAAGATGAATGGGAGCTCATGAGCCCCCCCCCCCTCAAAGTTGTGTACTCTACAACTCTGCACCCACCCACGCAGCGAGACTCTGGGAAGGCAATGGAAGTAGATGCCACTTGCGAATCAGAACTTTTTAGTTGTCAACGTCGCATGCAAGACGTGTGGTTCCCTCTACGAATCTACCTTTTGTCGTGATCTCGACCTCATACCGGATGGTTTCAGACCGCCCAAGTGGATGTGTCAAGGGTGTGATGGCGAATACGATCAGGCTGCAATAGAGATAGAGCTGGTCGGGATGGTCGGCATTATCGAGAAGTCGTTCGCATAACATGACGTGCATTGTTCGAAATGCAAGCACGTCCGATCCGCCAACGTGATATTGTTTGGGATCGTATCTTGGTCGTCGGAAGAGTACTATTTTACACTTGCCAGACTAGACGTCACGCGTCACGGCCCGCACGTTCATCTAACAAATTGCCATCCACTGCGATTTCCCGTCCTCAAGGGGTCCAGACGGTACGGCCCTTGGATTGGTTCCCGGAAGACCGAGGCACTGGTATGCCAAATGTTGACGACGCGGCACATCGTCCTATAGACTCGGACAACTATTTGTAAACTCGATCGTGTAAACCGGGCCAAACCCAAACCGAAGTCAACGCGTGGTCAGATATAAAATAAGGTCGAACCTAACAGAAAGACTGGACCTTGGCCTTTCCGGCGTCCGTGGAGTTTGCTGAACTCTGTTGGAGTGCGCCGCACCTACTGAAGTCCAGCCGCACTGGAATCCACTCACTATGGCACATGCCATGCGCTATGTCCATCCTCACCCCCGCCATTGCATGACATCGTCACACATCTGATGTGTTCGACCGCATAGGAACTTAAGAAGGTTCTATGCGGCCCTTCTTCCTTCGTAAAGTGACAAGCGACAGCCAGAGATTGTGTGACGATTGAAGGCAGAGTCGCATGAGGTTCGTCGTGAGGACTCGGATAGGTGGCCGGTGACGTAAGAGTGATCTCGTCTTGAAAGGCGCAGGCGATATGAACGTTGTTCTAGTATTGTTTAGTCTTGATCGCGTTTGGAACCATGATCATGATCAGTGCAGGTGCGGGCTAAATTCGTCTAACTCCGTTGCATTATTTGCACTATGAGCGCTGAGCCACTGGCTCCAAACAGCCGCCGCTCTGCGCGCTCTTTCCCCCCTGACTATCGGATCTTGTGTCGAGTCGAATTTGATCGGTGGGCCCAGTGAGGCGCCGCAATGCTGCCCATGTGTTCATTCTCGTTGACAAGGCTTCTATCACAGAGCAATCACGAGCCTTAAATAAATACGCCCGGCGGGCGGAAATGTTGAACACCACCCCTGACTGCAAGGCATCCGCCAGGAGAATCCGATTGGCGGGATGCCGCTTTTCAGGCCCCGAAGTCGCACCTCAAACGCCAGTTCGCTGGGGTTTGTCCCTTGCCGCCGCGACTGTCGGAACGTCGGGCAGGCAAGGAGAACTGTTTTTAATCTCCATGCCCGTGGGAACGTTCAAGCTCCGCGGCACCGCCAACCCAAATTTGGATTCCAAACTAAGCCAGACATAGTGAATTGACCCAAACCTTGATCACCGCCGCGACTCGGAACTCGGACAGCACACTTGTCTCATATCGAGATTGATCGGTGGGGATCAGTGAGGCGCCGCAATGCTGCCCTTGTGTTCTCGTCGAATCATGGAGGAATTCCGAGCCTTAAATAAATATGCCCAGGCGGAAATGTTGAACATCATCCCCGACTGGTTGCATACCAACGCGAGATGGCGCAGTTGTCGCTCTCGTCCTTGCTGCGAATCGCACCGTACATCATCGCGTGTGTGGTCGCCAGCTCTTCCCTCCCTTCAAATTTCACCTCTCCGTCCGCTCTTCCCTCATCTACTTCATCGAGCACAACGCCATCCGTCGCTCCTAGTTCTACTCCGTATTCCACCCCCATCACCCTCCCGATTTCATCCTATCCCTTCTCTCCATATCCTACACCTTCTCTTCTCCCGGAGCCACCCATATTCCCTGAAACGGATCCATTATACCCTCCCCCTGTCAGCCCCGATCCGGTTGTCGTACCCGATTTTGCGCCAGCGTGGTCCGTTGCATATTCAAAGGCTCAGGAGTTGGTACGTGCCCATTCTTCGACACCTCTGCGTGGACCGGTTCTCACTTATTTACGATCTTTTTTTTCCCTCATTGTAGATCTCCAACTTAACGATCGAGCAAAAGGTTAACATCACCACCGGTGTCGGCTGGCAAAGTGGTTTATGCATAGGTAATATTCCCGAGGTTGCCGGATTTCCCGGTCTCTGTCTTCAGGTTCGTCGATTCGTGACATCCAACTTTGGGCTTTCCGGCTAAGGTGCAATAGGATTCCCCCACCGGAATCCGCTTGGCGCAATTAGTAAGCTCGTTCCCGCCCGGCATAACTGCTGTGTCATCGTAAGCATCTCAAGCGATGCATACAACTTACCGAACCTGACGCGGACGTTTGATGATGTAGATGGAACCGTGCTTTGATCCGGGCGCGCGGTCTCGCGATAGGCCAGGAATTCAAGGCCAAGGGTGTCAATATTGCCCTCGGTCCGACGATGAACTTGGGACGCATTCCTCAGGGCGGACGTAATTGGGAAAATTTCGGTGCTGACCCTTTCCTCACCGGAGAAGCTGCATACGAAACCATTCTCGGTGTGCAAGCCAGTGGTGTCCAGGCCACCGCCAAGCATTACATCAACAAGTTGAGTGGTCCCCAATGTGGCGTAACCATGTGATTGTTTACGCTCCGTTTCTTCCAGCGAACAGGAATATATGCGCACTCAATACTCGTCAAACGTCGATGACAGGACCCAGCATGAGATGTATGCGCATCCATTCTTACGCTCTGTGATGGCTGGCGTTTCGTCTGTCATGTGTAGCTATAGTCAGTGACATTCGCCTCAATGTATGCCATTCCCTAACTTCGCACCAAGACCTCGTCAACAACACTCATGCCTGTAACAACAACAAGACTTTGAACGACATTCTCAAGAGGGAGTTTGGATTCCAGGGCTGTGAGTCCATTTTACACCAAGTTTCGAGCCGTGCGCTGAGACGATCTTCAAAGTCGTCCAATCGGATTGGTTTGCAACTACGCAGACTCTATCGGCTGTTGCGGGCCTTGACGTCAGTGCAACTCAGCTATTAATCCTAGTTCGTTTGCTAACGTCCATTTTATTAGATGACCATGCCGGGTGCCATCCCCGCCGACGCAGGCAGCTACTTTGGTGGAAACTACTTTGGTGAAAACTTGGCGGCATTCGTACAAAACAACACCATCTCGATGGCCCGTCTCGACGACATGGCCACACGCATCGTCGCCGCGTGGTACTACATGCACCAGGACGAAGGCTATCCCGAGTTAACCATCAACTCTTGGAACTCTTATGACCCAATCAACACGAAAGTCAATGCAGAGAGCGACCACGCGAGCGTCATCAAGGAGGTCGCGACAGCTGGCATAGTTTTGCTCAAAAACGAGGGCGCGCTGCCTTTGCACAAGCCCCAGAGTATGATTTTGGTTGGGAGTGACGCTGCACCGCCCGTGTTTGGCCCGAACGAGTACCCCGATCAAGGTGGTGATCCGAGTGGTATCCTTGCCATGGGTTGGGGATCTGGGTGTGTATATTTCTCAGGATCAGTTCTTTTGCGTTTGTTGACTGGATGTAAAGATCTGTCAGCTTCTCGTATCTCGTATCTGTGAGTCCCGAACGGCGCATTTGGTCTGTCGCTAATCCAGGTTCTTGAATCTTAGCCATACGAAGCCCTTCAGTATCGCGCCAGAGTCGATCAGACCACCTTTTCGTGGAATTTCGGTAACTGGGACCTCGCCAGCGCAGCGGCTGCAGTCGTCGATCAAGACGTTGCTATCGTCTTCGTCAACTCGGACTCTGGGGAGGTGCGAATATCGAATTGGGTCTGGCTTGCCGCTGACTGCAACTTTGAATGCAGAGTTACCTTACAATCGATGGGAACGAGGGCGACAGGAAGAATCTGACTGCCTGGCACGGGGGAGACCAGCTCATCCTCGCTGTCGCCTCCCAAAACAACAATACGATCGTGGTCACGAACAGTGTCGGACCGCTCATCATCGAGCCTTGGGTCGAGCATCCCAACGTCACTGCCGTACGTGTTTTTCCTTTGACTCAATGTCTGTGTCTTGGTTGCGTAAACCTCTTTGCTTGATAGATCGTTTGGGCTAGTCTTGGTGGAAACGAAGCTGGCAGTGCAATCGCGGACGTGTTGTACGGCGACTGGAACCCATCTGGACGGCTACCGTACACGATCGCCAAGAATGCGAGCGATTACTCGGCGCAGCCCACCCTTGGCGGCTCGGGAAGTGAGATCCTGCCAATCAATTATAGCGAAGGGTGTGTTTTTGGCGAGTGTTTGCTTCTGTTACAGGCCATGCTGAACAAGTTATTCAGTCTTTATATTGATTATCGTTGGTTCGATGCGGTGAGCGAAACGGGACGACAAAGCTGTTGATGTTCCTCACATAATTTCTAGCAAAACATCACCCCTCGCTACGAGTTTGGTTTCGGTCTGAGTTACACGACTTTCGAGTACTCTGATATTGCGATCATGCCCATTGCTTCCGCGGACGTCCCAGAGACGGGCTTGATCGACAACTGGGCTGCGGGGGGTGCTACTCCTATCGCTGAAGGTTCGAGCAGGGCCTTGTGGTAATATCCTTTTACTCTTGCGGAAGATAACTCGTCTTATCGTTCCGCTAGGCTTCACATGCCTGCGTTCCAGGTGACGTTCAATGTAAAGAACACGGGGTCGTATTATGGCGGCGATGTAAGCTTTGGCCGTCTCCCGTTTCTCCGTTCTGCTCCGTGTTAAACGAGCCCCCGTTTCTGCTCCAGATCCCTCAACTCTACATGCACCACCCCGTCTCGGCTAGCGAACCTCCTTCAGTCCTGAAAGGGTTTACGAACATCGAGCTACAACCTGGTCAAACGGGCCAAGCCTCGATCACGCTCTCGCGATACGACCTCTCGATCTGGGACGTGGTGCGGCAGGGGTGGGCCAAGCCGAACGGTACCATCACATTTTCGGTTGGGGCAAGCAGTAGGGATTTCAGATTGAACGGGACTATTCCTGTTTGAACACTTTCCTGGGCTTTGCGTATGCGGCACTATAACGCTGATGTGCGCGATCTGACGAGACAAGACGATAATTAATACATAGATTGTATATTTACCTATTGTACAGGACCCTCGATTGATAACTAGATCGATGGTATAACTGAAAAAACGGAATAAGAAGTGTTGAAACGTTGACGTTTCTACACGATGGCCTAGGCTACTGATCCGTTTTGAAATATTCAAGGTGTGTGGTGCTTAAGAGGTTTGGGTCTTGCCAAGTTTCTTCGGAAGAAAGGGTTCCATCTGCTTTATTATGAACGGCTATCAGACAGGGGCTATCTATGTTGTTGTCGGGGTCTTCTGGACGTACGACCCGTCCACCGGAATCTTGACGCATATTGTGAATTTCTCGCATGTCGGGAAAGGACAGACAACGGGATCGGCACCACAATTGGATGCAGGAAATTTGCTTTCAAACGTCGAGCGTGGTAAGTCTTTATAGATTTTAGGGGGGCAGAGGGGGACTCCCGCTACATTGGGCCCTGGGGGATGAGAAGAAAGAGAAAGAGAGTCTGGGGGGACTCGTTTTACCGAGGCGAGCGTCAAAAGCCTGACTTCCAAGTCGAAAACTAGGTGAGTCTCGGCTTTTATGAACAGCAGGTACCAACCACAGACGATACCGTGCACTGGTGTAGTAGCGAGAGGTAGTACCAGGGCAGAGCGTGAGCGTGATAAGTCAGTGTTAGGACAACTAGTGTAGTCGACGAAATCGGCAGGCTTATATTGACCTATGTGCGGGCAAAGAGAGATGCATGTCAATAACCATGTTACACGTAGTCTGAGACGAAGCGGCGCGACTCACCGGCGCCATCCGTTGTCGAGGCGTTGTAGCAGGTGGAGGATCTGTGCATTTCGCAAACAAGGCAGCAATATAGGTATGGCGGGAGCACGACTAAGTATGTGGGAACTCAAGCACATGAATGCAAGTTGGCACGAGGCACATGTGTGTGTGTGTGTGTGTGTGTGTGTGTGTGTGTGTATTTACTACGGATCACACGCTCTCCGGCCGGACTCGATCACATACTACGTCTTCACGTCGTCATATTCGCGTTAGATTCAGAGTCACCTCCTAACGTTTGGCAACAACGCGCTGCGACGACACCATCCATACCGATCGCCATGTCTCATTCTGAATCGCCATTGCGTGCGGTCATTGCTAATATAGTCGCTCCCGCCCTGAGCGCGCATCATGCGCTTCCGCGCTTGGCCGAACTCGCTGACCGTGCCTTCGCCCTTGCCGATAAGCAAGCTGGCTGCGACCCGAACGACGTTCCTTCAGGCATCTTCACCAAGAATCGCCAAGCAAGGATACTATACGACAAAGTGGGGCTCCCAATCAAAGTGGTCTTGTACCAGGATGTGCCTGTGGTGCAAATCCAGCAAGTGGTCGTCAACTTCCAAACAGATACCGTGAAATGCGAGGGCCAACCTATTCTTCCTATAGAATCTTTGCAGATTGATCGTGCTCGAAAAGAGATCGAGCCATATCTGCAGGAGTCGTTGCAGGGACTGGATGTTGCATGGGGATCACCAAGCTCACACAAAGATCGCTGCTTCGCTTGGCAAGTGAGATGGTGTTTGTTTTTCTTTTGTGTGACCTAACGAATCTGTGTCAGGACTTTTTGAAACGTCTCGAATCAAATGGTATCTCCTCCGCCCAGTCACAAGTCTGCGCCGATTCCCCTTTCTACGAGAAGCCATGTCCGTCATGCGAGGTGTTAACGACGCTGTGCACCTCGTGTGACGCCGTCATTTGCTTGAGTTGGGATTGTCCCGTATCCCAGCTCATTCCATTCCAGTCATGCTCCCGCGACACCTATATGGCCACCTGTCTGCCTTGCTTACAGGACGAACAGACCATCCCACCTCTCGGTCAATGTCCCGAATGCAATCTCTGGTTTTGTGAAGAAGAGCTAATGTGGTGCCCGGGCCGACCCAAAGAGACTTCGAACCAGCCTTCAAGCAGTGTTCGAGAGCACCCACCGAAGCCTATCGTGTGTTCTTACTGCAACCCGGGTCAAGTCATGTCAAACTGCTACAATAAAAGATGTTGGTCGAGAGAAGGAAGCTTTCAAAATTTAGGAATCTGCCAATCATGCTCCCCTGCGGGTGGGGTCTCGTGCGCGTGCGAACGTGGTTGGATCTGCGACAACTGCAGGGAACCACCGATGGCAAGCTGTCTCAAGCAGTGCCCACGGTGCAAGCGGGCGTATTGCGCCCGCGGGTGCGAGTACATCCAATTCTGCACCGAGTGCGGTCGGGCAACGCTGTGCGACGACTGTGCGGAAGAAGACCAGAGTTCGTTTGCGGAGCCAGTGGACGGGTCAGAGGTTCAGGAGGTGAAGCTCGTGGGCGTCTGTCGGACCTGCTCGGACAAGTTTTGTGAAAAGTGCCTGGAGGAGCGGGAATGCGCACGTTGCAACCAGACGTATTGCAGTTCGTGCTTCGAGCTGCAGGGCTACAAGTGCAGGTGCTGCCGCGGCTTGTTGAACAATTATTGTGAGGAGTGCCTGGAGAAGCGGCAATGTAGCAGATGTGGCGGGATCAATTGCGGTTTATGCATGCCGTACGATTTGTGCTCGAGGTGCGGCGGTTGGTGTGGGCCCCGGGATAGCATGGGGTTCCAGCTGCTCCGCTATCGGGATGTCGGTGTGGATCCGGGCAGATGAGTACGAGCGGGGAGAGAATTGATGAAAGGGGGAATGGCTAAGAGACAAAGAGATGGCTGCGAGCGATAACGGAGGGAGAGCGAGATCAGACTAAGAGAAATTGAGCGGGAATGTACTTCACTGTATAGTTAGGCGATTGCTGAAAGCAACGTCGCGTGACGATTCGATGACGAATTTGAAATGGCCGGAGCTGCGTTATGCTCAAAACAAACATTATGTAACAACCCCCCGTTACGCGTTTTATTTAGAAATGCAACCACTCCAGCGTTACGCCACCATACAGATGCCTAACTTACAACACATGAAATCAAGTGGCTGTGCTACACGAGACTGCACTGGCATCGAGCCACATCGCGGCGGAGCAGCCGCGAGGCCGGACGGCTGAATTTGAACTCTTTTACCCAGACTTACCAATCTGAAAGGATGGACTTTGAAGAACAACTGGACCAGGACCAACTAGCCGCACCAACGCAGGATTACCTCGCCACTGTCAAGGTGTTTCCATTAATACCCTACCTGAAATCAGATGTTACAGTCAGTCGTCTCCTCTCTGTTCATTTCTTCAACTTAACTCGCTTTGTAGAACTCCATTGGTTTGTCTAGACACTTGGTATGCAATCTAAAGCAGCTGACTTCTTCTGCGTAGACACCCCGTTGAGTTGGGAGTGAGTTTTAGCCTCTATCGACAACACATTTTCGACAACAACTTGCCATAGACAACTTACCGCCACTGATGTCAACTTCACTTTAGTACGACCTTTGGTATTGAAGTATGCTCGACTCCAGAACATGGCAGTCGTGTATGCTTGCATGGTTACTCGGTCTTACTTTCTGTCTCGGGCTGTATCGGAGTTGGCCCACTCAAGTGTCTTGGCATCTCGAGCCACACTCTGTGAGATCTTAGCGCTGAAACTTCTCAGCTATTTTGCCTCTAGCCAAATCCAGTTGGTCGCAGTCCTGACCACACTTTGGAATCCTCTGGTTGGAGCACCGCTTGACGTGGTGGAAGACGTCAAACAGCTGCTACGCTCTGACGAAGCCCTTGAAAGTTCTCAGAACGCGATCGAGGTTGGTATCTGATCGTTTTTTTCTTTCTCTCACCCTGAACAACATCCCTATACAGATGGCAATAGCAACAAAGGCAAAGGCGTTCCTTGCATCCGCCATTGTACAAAGTGTCATTGATGATATGCATACCGGTCGTATCATCTTCACTGTTATGGCGAGTAGATCAGTTGTCGCCGACAACTATAAACAGCGCGCTATCGCAATGTACGATGTCCGGAAAGCCCCTTTTCTTGACCATTACAGGTTAGACTTTCTTTTTAGTTTTTGGTGTCTGTACTCACCCTCCATTTAGGTTGAGAGTCCCCTGTTACTCAAACATCTTGCACTTTTTGAACATGGCGATGCTTATATTGGTTTTCTTGCTGTGCTTGCAAAGTATGTTGACCTTTCTGAGCTGATCCATGATTTAAATGTCCAGCAGCGCAACGCATCGAAACTGTGTCTACATGGGAAGTGGTATTCCTTGTATTTGCCACTGGATTCACATTGCAAGAATACACGGCTTCGCGGGAGTATGGCTGGCGCAGTGAGTGTTGGCATCTGCCTAATTTTTGGAGTGTTCATGATCTTGTGGTGTCTGGCAGTTTACGCGTCTAATGTGAGCATCCTATAATCATCACTGATGCCACTAAGACGAATCTGTGGCCCTTTTAAATGATAGGTGTGGAATGTATTTGACACGTGCTTCGTCCTGGTATTCTTGGCGTATGTCGGGCTTCGTACCAAAGGTCTAATATATGACGAAGGTCCGGTATTGCTTGGTGTTTTGCGCTTAGCATCTCACCATTTGCACAGCTGACACATCAAAGCTCGCGTTCGATTTGTTAGCTTGTGGTGCATGTATTCTTGTCCCACGGTGCGTTTCTATCCAGTCAGAATCATTCTAACGTGAAGCCTCTCTCAGTCTAGCATTCTATGCCATTGCCAATAACGTCGTTGTCCTGTGAGTACAGACGCTACAAAGTAGAATCACGTTGACGCTTTTTAGTGCGTTGCGGGCGATGCTTTCTGAGTTCATATTCTTCATGTGCATCGCTGCGACGTGTTTTTCTGGTTTACTCTTCACGTTGTACAGCCTTGGTAAGTCAGCCTGCTCGATGCGATATTTACGCGCTCAATGAAACAAGCATCGGAACGATGGCCTGTAAAAAGAATTGCTTGGCTGATGCTGCAGATTTGGTTCGGGAATAGTAGCTTGAGCTTTCAGCAAGCCTCGAGCTTTCACCCCGTTCTAGGTCCCATCCTCATGACCTGTTTTGCGGCATTGGCTAATACTCTGCTATTTACCAGTATGCGCTCTTCGTTGTTGATATTGTCGTGTTATCTGATATCTCTCCCCTCTAGTCCTGATCTCTATTCTCTCAAATACAGCGGCACGAATCGATCAAGTAGGTTTCCTTCATTTATTTTCATGTATCCTGCTCAATCGTTTTCATGAAAGAACTCTAATCAAGAGGTATGAAGCATAGACCAGGTGATGATTGTGACTTACCCTTGCGCAGTACTTGTTCCAGCGTGCCATAACTACCATTGAAGGGTAAGATATGATCTTGACCCCCGGGAGAAATGCGGTAACTGATTTTATCAGAGCGAAATCGGATGCTTTATTTAGCTATCAACCTCCTTTCAATATACTTGCGTTTTTGATACTGAAATCAGCAAGTTATGTTCTATCACCCCGTGCACTGCACACCGCAAATGTTTTTCTGATCAAACTCACTGTGCGTGTACTTTGCATATTCATTTGTCTGCTAACTTTACTTTCTTCAGTCGTTCCCCATTCTGATTGTCATTGCGATCTATGAACGGCAATTAGCCGCTGGTCAGAAGACAAAGGACTCAAAGAAAGGCTCAAAACACGCGTTCTACCAAAGCATCCCGCGGCATCTGAAAAATTTGCCACTTTTTGAATACCTGGTTGGATCAAAGTCAACTAACCTGTATGATATTATCTTTGAAGTTGAGGAATCCCGGGACTTCAACTTATTCCACAATGCCGACAATGGGGGAGAGGAATTTCAGTCTTTGGCAGCCCTTTCAGTCATCCCAGCAAGTCCTGTGTCCCATCCGGCATCTACTGGTCGTACCGCTCTGCTGGACAATCAGCAGACACCGCGTAAGCGGAAAGTCAGCACTCTGGCCTCTTTACAGGCGGTCTCTGGAAAAGCCAAGGTCTTATCTTTGGACACATCCACCCCCCTTTTAAAGCTATTTTCTCATTCAAGGCCGGCTACTGCTGCTCCGGACCACGACAACATGGAAAGAATGCAGACCTTGCTGGATCAGTACCGGGACTTGCCTATCCGTCGTCTTCAGGACGAGATGAAGGAGATACAGGTATGTCGACGCTGCGACATTGGCTGTCTAGCCCCGTCGATTCATTATTTTGTTGAAAGGATCGGCAACGACGCATCGAGAATCTTTTATTGACTTTGACGCGAAGCGATTAGAACGAGATAGTATTGATGACCTTGCCATGCCGTTTCCTACCTTTTTTTGCATATGATGTGTGTGTGGATAGTTTGAACTTTGAACTTCCTTTGACGTGTTTGATCAAATCACGTGCCATGGGAGCGACGCGTCTGCTCGGAGAGTGGTGCTCTCTACAGTACTTACTCTACCAGCACACTTGTGTGTCGTCGACATGACTTCAACTCCACCCCCGCATGGCGGCTTTTCTGTTCCACCAGCACCGCGCTTACCGTCGACAACGACCTCGAGAAATCGCAGTTCAATAAGCTCTTCCTTCTCATTTGGCCCTCAGCCGATGTTGTCCTCGTTCGCAGCGGGTGATATGAGCGCCTCCTCTATTCCGCGTCCCCTCGCTCTCGATCCAAATCGGTCCATGCTCACTAGCTCGCCGCGTGCTTCCCCTCGACGTCTTCGCAGGTTGAAGGACAGCAGCAGTCGACATCCTCTCGCAAATGATACGATGGATGTCTTCCAAGACTTAGAGGCGGAACAAGACCTTGATGGTGATGAAGATGATGAAGACGATGGCGAATGGGGGATCGTGGATCGTATGCGTCTGTGGCGCCACGATGCTCTCATGCAGCATCTGTATGAAACTGCAGCGTTCTGGGGGGATAAAGTTCTTTCTTGGACGAGTACGTTGCCTCTTCGAATGCATCTCGCGTCCCTGTTGCACTCACGAGGCATTATGAAGACGATCCAAATGATGCGTTTTGGCTGGCTCAGACATACTTCATGACCCACCAATACTCTCGGGCAGAGAGACTGTTGACGCGTCCGTTTCCCACCAAACACCAGACCGCAGAGCCTCCGTATCCAAACGGATTCGATCACTCGATGGCAGGTTCCTCCTCTGCCCGCCCTTTCTCCCTCGATAATAAGGGCAAAGGCAAGGAAACACAACCACAACCCGAGCCATCATCTCGTCTTCCCATGGGTCCTGCCGGACTGATAAAGCTACCAGAAGCACTTCAGGAAAACGTCTCTAGGCTTGTTGACATGAGTGTCGCGTGTCGTTATCTCGCAGCCCAATGCCAAGTAAGACAGGGTAACTGGTCAGACGCCCTTGAAATACTTGGCGAGGCAAATCCATTTCGCCATACAGGTGATCATGTCTATTGCTCTATGCGTATTGTGGTGCTAACGTCAGACAGGTAAAAGTGGAGCGTCGGTTCCAAACGTGGACGGTGGCATAAAGGTTAGTTGTGAACAATTTGTTTGTGGACGTGTTCTCAGCTGCTTAGGTCGAGGCATCGATGTGTCACCTAAGAGGCATCTTAATGCTCAAACTCAATCGTGGGGATCAGGCTAAGCTGTGTTTCATGGAGGCTTTGACTTTGGATGTGAAATGTTATGATGCTTTCAACCAACTAATCAGCGGAGAGATGATGACTCCGGAGGAAGGTCGGTATATGGATTGGCAGTATCTGGTATGAACTGACACTTGCACAGAGTGGGAGTTCGTCCAAGGTCTTGCATACAAAGAGCAGTCCAAAGAGGATGCAAATTTTATCCAACTGATATACACATCTCGATTACGCAAATATAAGCATGCTGAGGAGCATGCTCTCACCCGGCGACGCCTTGTAGACGATTTCAAACTCTCAGATAATCCGGATGTCTTGTACAGCTTTGCAGACGCGCTGTTCACTCAACTTCGTTGGGCAGATTGTTTCGTAATAACTAGCAGGTATGTTCCTTTCGCAGAGGGTTACTACGTCAAGGTATGATCACCTTGAGTACAGAATCCTGGACCTTGTCGCATTTCATGACGCTTCTATGCCATTGCACATTGCGTGCATGTATCATCTATCATATCTGCACTCCAAGCTCTTCGTCTTGGCCCACGAACTTGTCAACAAGGAGCCCGAAAATCCCATAAGTTGGTATGCTGTTGGCGTATACTATCTCAGTTTGAACAAGTGGTCGCAAGCGCGACAGTACTTCAGGTTAGTGCTCGTGGTACATCTAGAGGGTTTGTTACTGACTAATCATAGTAAAACCTCACTGATGGACCCCCGCTTTGGGCCCGCATGGATTGCCTTTGCGCATACCTTCGCACTGGAAGGCGAGCATGACCATGCAGTGACGGCCTATTCTACATGTGCACGCATGTTTGTGGGGTTCGTGTATATTCCAGCCTGTGTGGAACTTGTCAATAATTCCAAACAGGTCTCATTTGCCCCTGCTCTTTGTTGGCATGGAACAGATAGTGCTTTCCAACCATTCTCTTGCGGACGAGGCTTTGGGTGCCGCAAACACAGCATGTGACAGCGACCCCTTGTTGATGAATGAGTTGGGTGTCATGGCATCTACCCACGGAGAGTAAGTGACACCCTCCCACAGCAGTGGCATGAACTGAAAAAAAACTTGGGTAGTTTCCAACGTGCAGCTGATTTATTTCAGCGATCCCTTGACCTCGCTCAAGTCACGCAATCGTCACAAAGGTCGTGGACCACAACATACCTGAACCTTGGGACATGTTACAGAAGGCTGAAGTAAGTTTTGGACCTCGCGCCCCAGATTCTAGCGTCGTTCTCACGTTTGAAATAGAGATTACCAAAAGGCCAAGACCAATTATAGCCGAGTACTCGAGATAGAACCACAACATCCTCAGGGGCTCGGTTTCCTTGGCATGGTCTACCACCATCTGGGGGATACAGACCAGGCCATTGTCAAGTACCACGAGGTGAGGCCCGAGGTCAGATTCTAGACACGGCGAGCCAATAACAAACTGTTGTCAGGCACTGAGCATGGATCCGATCAATAGCCATCTGATCGAATTACTCAATCTTGCGCTGGAGTCGAATTCTGCTTGCGGTTCTTGGGAAAAGGTATATCCCGGGGGGGTGGAAGCGTTTAGGGTGATGATGGTCTCGCTGAAAAGCAAACTGCATCCAAGAAGGACTACTGGGTCCAACGACGATGCATCTCAGTCAGAGGATCCGATGAATGTCGGCTGAATTCTGGGACGAAACACATTGTTTTAATGGAAGAAGGCATGACGTACATTGGATTGGAGCAAACATACCCACGATGCAGGGTTAAGTGATCTGGGGTGTTGCCCGTTTCCCCGAAAGGAGACACTGTCGGACCGTCCACACGGATGCCGAAATGCCGACCACCTCGGTCTCCACATTATCTCTCACCTTCTTCCATACTTGTAACGCTCACAATCAATCTTATACAGGAACGAGTGTCTTGTTTACGAAACCACAGTCCCTTTTCATGTTCGTTGCACCCTCTTACGAACATCGACTTTTGATGTTTTCGTCTTACTCCCACCTATGTCTGCGTTGACTGAGTTGACTCACTGTCTAGAATCGTTGACACACCATTCCCCTGACTGGGACTTCTTGGTTTGCTGGACCCTTCACGGATGGTCGCATGTTAACTTTTGCCGCAGGATACCATCCTTCACACCCTGCTGGTTTCTCCAACCATCCCGGAGAAAACACTTGACATATGTCGACACACCTGTAGTCAGCTTTTGTCCGATGATGCTTGGCTGACAGCCGTAGTCGATCCGCCTAGTTGCCGCCGTCTCTTCAATGTTTTGGTAAATGTTGGTAACCTCATGCACAGAATCGACAACACCATCTCAGCCACGACACAATGCTATGTGCACGCAATCGAAGTTGTCATACAGAAACCAGAGTCATGTCATTCTCCCCAAGCTACTAAGGTCTCCTTTCGCGATGTTATTGTGGCGGCCTGGGCGACTGCATTGACTTCATCCATTCCTTCCTCTGCAATACATGCTTTAGTGTTTTCAAGTCCAGGAAATATACTCAGCCGCATCGGAGCTCCCAACTTCGACATCCTTCAGGCAGTCCACGACGCTGGCGATGACTTGATACGACTACTCATCGACTCAACAACGGGTAACTTGCCCGGTATCATCTTGTTTCCCGAACAAATACATCAACTGTCAACTTTCATGTTCTCCTCACAAAACAGTTATCTATCGGAAGTCCAAGCTACACAATTTCCTGCTCATTCCTCTGCCGGGAAATACTGTCAAGAGAGTAGGACGGCAATAGCGTCTGTTCTTCTATGCCTCGCCCGCAGGTTCCAAACTTCTGATGCTATCGAACTCTTCAATATATCCGACAAACCATTTTGCACGGTTGAAGCGCTTTCTCTCATCATGCATTACCTCGCCGCCTCGCTCCTTCCCAATGCCTCGGCCTTGAATGATATCGGTGTTCTTTTATGCGGCCTCGGGTCGGGAGGAATGATTACCAGTATGCAGGGCGAACCAACAACCGCCCGTGATGTTGCACGACTATACTACGAAAAAGGTTTGCAACTCGATCCATCACATCCTCACTTGCTATCAAATCTTGGATCTCTGCTGAAGGATGCCGGACACACGACTCAGGCGATTGGGTGCGTCTTCCGAGATTCGATAGTTATAAGATATTCCACTGATACAACATCCATCGCTGAAGAATTTTCAATCGTGCTTTGGCATGCCACCCTGAACTTGATATTGCCCTAGTGAACATGGCCAATACGTTGAGGGACACGGTTAGTTCCGTAGTTGGTCCTCGACGCTATTTCAGAGCTGATTCATCACAGGGTCGGTCCGCTGACGCAATTCCATACTATCAGCGAGCAATTTCAGTGAATCCCGACTTCGCAGATGCTTACTGTGGACTCTCGCAAGCAATGAATGCGGTTTGCTGTTGGAATGGACGAAGTAAGTCCGAGTATATCTATCAAAATGAAAATGACCAAAGTCTCGTCAGATACCTGGATGCAAAAAACAATAGAGTTTTGCGAGAAACAACTTTTGGACATGCATGACCAAACTACCGGCTTACTCATCACCCACTCCCTCGATGATTGGATGGCTCTAGTCCGAAGCGCTCAGTCGGGACAGCTTTCCTTCCTTGAAGAGAATGCGTGGAAAGCACGGTTTACTCATTTCCTTCAAGATCCAACCACTCGGCAATCCTGGTCTTGTGGAGAGGCTGGCTTCTTGATACGACTGATAGAGTGGTACAAAACACGAATCCAACATTTATTATACATCGAGACACATGGCCAAGTTTATCAGTCTGAACACGAAAACGCGACATATACCCGCGAAAACATGACAATCCCAAGTTCTAATCTCCTTTCGACTATCAAAAACTCCAGGTTACCGCTGATCCTACCCTTCCATACGGTAAGTCCACCGATTCGCTCAGTGGGATGCTCTTGCAATGGACCTTTGCAGTTTACACTTCCGCTGATGGCTCGGACCATTCGATTGATCGCGCATAGAAATGCACTCCATACCTCCTTCACAGCATTTACCCAGCTCGGTAAGAATTTATCTGTGCATCCGATACCTCGCCCACCACTTCATGGCCGAATTAACATTGGTTATGTGTCGAGCGATTTCACGTAAGTACTTTTTACTCGATTTTTCCGAAATAACATTTGCTGCGATAGTGACCATCCGCTGACACATCTCATGAAATCCGTTTTCACAATGCACGACAATAAACGGTTCAACGTCTTTCTTTACGCTACGAGCCCTACCGATGGATCCTCTTACCGACTGTATTACGAACGTCAAGTCGATTTACATTTCAACGATGTCTCTTCTTTGTCAGTCAGTGATATAATAGAGAAAATCACGGAAGACCGGATTCACATTCGTGAGTGATTTCTACGGTATTGCTGAACATATCAACATGACTTGTTTGTAGTCGTCAATCTCGGTGGTTACACCAAAGGCTCAAGAAATGAGATCTTCGCTGCCAGACCATCTCCCGTTCAAGTATCTTTGATGGGGTTCGCGGGCACGCTGGCAGCAGGTTTGTCTGTATTTCCCTCGTTCGATTTCAAGGTGTTGATACGTTTACAGGATGGTGCGATTACCTCGTGTGCGACCCGATCGTATGCCCCCCAGATCTATTTGTTCAAGTTTTTTGTGCTCGTGGACGATCCCCCGGCGCTAGGTCATGTAGTGGTGATATCACCCCCGACATCGGTGTCCCAATCAACGAAGGGAGCGATCCGGCTTCCCAAAACAATGACTGGGTCTAGTGCGTGATCAGGGTGATTGACGTATAGCAGGTCTGATTATTGAGAATTTAGTACCGAATGCCCAATTTACATGCCGGTAAGACAGGATTTGAATATTTGTCCTCAGTGCTAACGCCTGACGCAGCACACCTACTTTGCAACAGACCATAAACAGTCCTATAACTCTCACAAGTCGATCGGGGTGCCGTCGACTTGCTGGGCAGACGAGCTGCAGCGCCGAGATCAGCTCAGAGCGACGATATTCCCTGGCTTGCCGGAGTGGGTTATTCCCTCGACGTCTGTGCCGCATACAGGTCGCTAATATTGCGCAGGGATGTCATTATATTCGCCAACTTCAACCAGGTACTGTAATGTGTTGATTGATCTTGGTAATCATTGAGACTGATGAATCGACGTTTAGCTCTACAAGATCGACCCTGTGAGTTAAGAGTCACTTTCTGAGCAAGCCAGCTGACGGATCGCTGTAGATCATATTCTGCACCTGGTTACGTATCCTCGCTCGAGTTCCACGTAGCATACTTTGGTTGCTTCGTTTCCCTGCGGCTGGAGAATCCAACCTCTTGCAGGCCGCGGTTGCGTGGGCGGGACCCGAAGTTGCTTCTCGAATCAAGTTCACAGACATTGCCGCCAAGGAGGCGCATATTGCTCGATGTTGTGTAGCGGACTTGTTTCTAGACACTGCTGAGGTTGGCTCCGTCTCTCTTCCCCGATTGAACTGCTCTTAAGAGGCTCCCGTTCTGTGTTCCACAGTGTAGTGCTCACACCATCGCTGCTGAGTATGTGTTTTTCCGCGATCGAAGCCATGTCTAATGTCATGTATAGCGTGCTTTGGTCAGGCACTCCGATCTTAGCGTGTCTTTGGCCGAGTCATAGACACAAAATGGCGTCCCGTGTGTCGGCCAGTCTTGCATACGCCACCGGACTGGGGAAGTACATGGTGGTTCACAATCGAGAAGAATATGAAGAACGTGCAGTTGCCCTTGCCTCTGCCTGTTGGTCATCCAGCGCCGAATCGCGTTCTTTCGGACAGAACCGAAACGGAGAGGGGGAACTCATTCCAGAGAAATCGGCGCTCTTGCAGCTCCGCCGTTGCCTTTTCCTTGCTCGCGAAACCATACCACTTTTCGACACGCAAAGATGGGTCAAGAATCTGGAGAAGGGCTACGTAGCTGCGTGGAGACGATGGGTAGACGGATCGCAGTTTCGAGTGGGATACAATAACAAGGGTGCTATCGTGGTGAAGGACGATGATGCAACTCCCGATCGACTGTCTTTCTGAATGGGATCTGCTCATTTAGCTTACCTCTCTGGAATGTTTCTTCTGATGCTTTGAATGTTTCTGATAATCTTTCGTTCGATTTCTTCCAATCCATAAAGCAGGGAATCAATTAACCACAGACCACAATGGTTAGTATTTATCTAAAGAGCTCCGCTACGACATTCCATGCTACTTCGGGTTCTCCCTGGAATCGCTCTTTGTGCATTGAAACCTTCCCACCTGATGTATCCAGTCCTTCTAGCTGGGCACCAAGTTTAGCGATGCGCTCCGTGATCTTAGACGGGGGAACAACGCTTGAGGTCTTGTCATAACTTCCAACAATTAGAAGTCGTTGCGGCATGCGGCTGCGATCACCCATTCGAAGTATATCAAAGAATTCTTGAAGGTGTTTCGAAAGAGGTTCAAGCACCGGGTCGGTCTCTAGTCGGTGTATGTAGACCACGCCAACATGTTCGGGTCGAGGTTCGTATCTGTTAGACTATCGGCTTTGTATGGTAGCATGGAAGTAATACAACAACTCTTACCTTGTTCTTTTCATCCATTTCTTGAACTCCTCTCGTGCGTCAGGGTGGTCACATCCAGTGAGGAAAGAAGGGGTGTCAATGAATACAATATTTTTTGCCCCTTCATTTTGTGGCAGCTCCCTCTTGGCCTCTTCCGTCAGTTCACAACGAATAGCCTGGACCTCATTAGTTGCAGGGTGATTGGTCCTGCTAGTTTTGACCAAATCACTTCTCGTTGCTTCCTTTGTGAACTGGAGTCTTGGAGCTGAGACGAGACCGGCAGTGGTTATTGATTTTACGGCACTTACCCAACTCTTCCCGGATCCCGTAGGCCCTACCACGCTGTTCGGAGACTCATTGTTAGTGTATAGGGAGGAGCCACAATGTTGAACACTTCAAGAACTTACAACACCACGATATCATCCCCAGATATTTGTAGGGTAAGTCTAGGGGAGCCTCGCCAGACTATGTTTCGAAAATGAGAAAGCAGATGGTCCAGGGTCATTGGATTCTTCATCGGGCGATGATATCTCGACTCGGAGATGATCGATGATCGATGATCCAGTAACTTGTAATCTGCCGTGAAAGATCCTGAGCTGGACAACTTGTAGGCGGTATGATCAGACTCGAAGATTTGGAGATCTGATTCAAGACACCTACATAGGTTGTTGCGTACTGTACAATATCGGCGGTGATGACGGGTGGGTACTGGCAATCTGGTGGCACCTTCTCGTTTGGTAAAAAGAACCAAATGGGTAGCGGTCACCAGACCCTCAACCACTACATCCGAAGAGTTCGACGAGCTATATATGTAAGTGAACTACTCTTATAATACTTACAACGCTTCCTTGACCACACCTCGTAGAATGACATAAGGAAAACCATTATAATAGTGACATAAATTCAGTCGCCGCTGGACTGACTTGCGCATCCCTGTCTTCAACCTGCCTAGGGGTCTGCCTACGGGAGACTAGCACCATCCATACCGATCTCCATGTCTCAGTCTGGTTCAGAATCACCACTACGTGCGGTCATTGCTAACATAGTCACTCCCGCCCACACTGAGCGTGATTGGCCATGCTTGGCCGAACTCGCTGATCATGCCTTCGACCTCGCTGATGTGCAAGCTGGCGGTGATCCGAACAACGTTCCTTCAGGCATCTTCATCAAGCGCCAGGCAAGGATACTATACTCTGTGAAATCCAGAGGGGCACTCCCTCTCCCAGTCAAAGTGATCTTGTACCAGGATGTGCCTGCGGGTCAAATCCAGCGAGTGGTCGTCAACTTGCAGACAGAGACCGTGCAATGCGAGGGCAAACCTAGTCTTCCCATAGAAACGTCGCGGATCAAGCTGGTTCAAAAAGAGATCAAGCCATATCTACGGAAGTCATTGAAGATACTGCAGAAGATATGGGGGGAGATATCATACAGGGTTCGCGACTCCGCTTGGCAGGTGAGGTGGTGTTTCTTTTTTTGTGTGTCACCCGGCCCATCTGACGGACCTAACGAATCTGAATCAGGACTTTTCGAAACGTCTCACATTGAATGATGTTTCTTCCGCCCAGTCACAAGTCTGCGCCGATTCTTCTTTCTTCGAGAAGGCATGTCTATCATGCGATGTGTCAACGACGCTGTGCACCTCATGTCACGCCGCCATTTGCTTGAGTTGGGATTGTCCCGCGTCCGGGCTCATTCCATTCCAGTCATGCTCCCACCGTACCTATATTACCACGTGTCTGCCTTGCTTGCAGACCGCAAAGACCATCCCGCCTCTTGGTCAATGTCCCGAATGCAATCTCTGGTTCTGTGATCGCGAACTGGCGTGGTGCCTGGGCCGACCCAAAGAGACTCCGAACCAGACTCCAAGCAACACCGTATCAATTAGTGTTCGAGAGCACCCAGCCAAGCCTATCGCATGTTTTTACTGCAACAGGGATCAAGAGATTCAAGACGTGTCAGAATGTTCCAATAAAAATTGTTGGTCGAGAGAAGGAAACTTCAAAAATCCAAGAATCTGCCAATCATGCTCCCCTGCGGGTGGGACTTGTGTGCGTGCGAAGATCTGCGATAACTGCAAGGAACCACCGATGGCACTTCTTAAACAGTGCCCGCGATGCAAGCGAGCGTATTGCGTCAGCGAGTGCGAGTACATCCAATTCTGCGCCGAGTGCAGTCGGACAACGCTATGCGACGACTGTGCGGAAGAAGACCAGAGTTCGTTTGCGGGGCAGGACGGGCCAGAGGTTCAGGAGGTGAAGTTTGTGGGCGTATGTCAGACGAAGTCCTGCTCGAAGAAGTTTTGTGAGGAGTGTCTGGAGGAGCGGAAATGCGCAGGTTGCAACGGAACGTATTGCAGTTCGTGCCTGCAGCCCGACCAGTGCAGCTCTTGCCACCTCTGGAGCAATGTTTGTGAGAAGTGCCTGAATTAGCGGGAATGCTCGGGTTGCTACAAGAGGTATTGTAGTTCATGCAAGCCGTCCGACTCGGAGCACTGCCCCGGGCGTGACTCCTACCGGGGTGGCATGCGTTGGCGGGTGCCAGTGATGCCCGGGCTAGGTCTTCACGAAATGTGGATGTATGGGTACCACTAGTCGCAACGTATATGACTAGTATTACCCATGTGGTGCGTGGACATTTCATACTATCCGTGCGCTGCTACGATACGCCGAGCGCTGAAGCGTGTTTCTTCTAGTGACCACTAACTTAAAAATCCGAGCCCTTACTTCATGAGGGTTACACTGGAGGGTATACTTTTTTTTTCATTTATTGATGCTGCGAATGCTAGCACAAAATGTGCTTCAATGCTTCTCGAAAACGGGAGTGTGCTCTGTGGTGTGGCTCGGGGGTGTCGATGGCCGCCCAGAGCGAAGACCACCTCTGTGCACGGGTCAGTGAAGTATCTGATCCAGAGAACGCTCAAATGATCGCAATAAATCCTTACGTGTGGGGTGTAACAAGATGTTTTGTACATGGTTCATGCTTGTGGAACAAGCTGAGACTCTCAGTCTCTTCCTTGCCTTTTTCGTCCCTTGCCTTGCTTCAATTATCGTTTCGTTTTATCGTCACATCTCTGTTGACGCGTCCTCATCGCGCTCGTTCTCGCGTCGCAGCCGTCCTACAACTTGACCGTGGACGACATGTTGACAGTCCCTCGCGGATCTACCACTGCGCTTGCTAAGAAGCCCTACTCTCTGCGATGGTTGGCGTCGTATGTCCTCTTAATTCTCTCACTAACTCGACATTCTAACTGACCTACCGCTAGATTGTTCCTTGTTCCCGTCTTGCTGGGTCTGTTTGACATTGGTGTGCTGGCACAAGCCACAGAGCTGGGACCACCTTCGACCAACCCAAAATGTACAAACCCACCCGTGGACCAGTGTGCTTTCTATGCCGACTGTCTCGAATCCAGATACAACTGTGGTCCGGACGGCTACCCCATCGGATACGGCCAACAATACTGCCAGAAATTCTTGAATAAAATCGACCTGTTTGACGCGCGAGGGCAGCAATGGATAATGGACACCTTGCACTGCCTGCAGCTGGCACTCGTCGTGGACGCCGTCGATGCTGTTCCCCCCGCTGGAACGTGCAAGGTGCTGAATGACCAAGCGTTTGCGACGCACCCCGGGTGTTACGTGAGCACAGGGTTCTGTACGTTGAGCGTGCAGGACTGGGCGGCGGTGGTGGAGATTGTGGGCGTCACGACGTTGATTTCCACTTGGGACATCTTCAATGCAACAGCAGAGACGGCGGCGGAATGTGGCGAGTTTTCTCTGTTCTTGGTAGAGGAGGGATTGCTAGGCTAGCCTATTGAAGTCGAATCTTACGATTCTAAAACAGCCCAATATCATTGGATCTGCGACAGCTGCAAGGCGGTGCCGATGGCAAACTACAAGGAGTACATCGGATTCTGTGCCAAGTGTGGTCAGACAACATTGTGCGACGACTGTTTGGAATTCGTTTTCGTAGTATGCGGAACCAGATAGTACGACGGCGGTCCAGGTGGGGCGGCGCCGTGCTAGTCGCGGCGTGTCAGAGCAAATTCTGTTTTGGCATGCTTTGTAAATTGTGGGGCTTGGACGTCTGGACAGCCAAGGTGCGGGGTAACAAGACGTTTTGTAGTTCATCTTGCGGAACAAGCAGTGCATCTTCTGCTACCGACTCGCGGTAGGCTAGAACTAGGCTCAGCAGGTATACTCAGCTTTCCTAGTGAAGGATACTTCTCTCGACGAAGGTCCGCCGTCCCGCGAGTCGGCGTGACGGCGGCGACGACGGTCTCGGTGGCAGTGCGGTTCGATCGCGCATCTTCCTTTCCCTTTTTCGTCCCTTTCCTTCGACCGTTCTGCGCCCGTCGTCGTTTCGTTTTATCATCACAGTGCCCCGCTGACACTGTCATCGACCAGCCGCTTGCCTTGTCCCCGCTGCCTCCGTCGATCGTGATGGCGGGTCGCGGGACCGCTGGGCCACCGCGTTTCTCCCGGTGAGTGTTGCCGTCCGATCTCGTCTCTGTCTTTCCGTCCTGCCCTTTCCCTCCTTTTCTCTCTCTTTCGCGTCGTTTCTTTGGCGCGCGCGACGCGACGGTGGTCGATCCCCGGGGGTGTGGTCTCGTGAACTCGACTCGTCGGGTCGAGCGTCCGCCGCGGAGGGGTCGGAATTACCAGCGCATGTCAAATCGAAACGCCAACTATTGACGCGGACGCGTCACGCGTCACGACCCGTCGTCGCGATCATATCGATCATCCATCGATATCCATCGACATCCATCATGGTCGCGTGGTGGCACGCCCGTCATGTCACATCGTCACACGGGAGTCAACCGTGACCAACCCCATCTCGGTCTTGTGTCGCAGCCGTCCTTCAACTTGACCCGTGGACGACATGTTGAAAGTCGCTTCTTTCCATTTCGACACTCGCAGATCTACCACTGCGCTTGCTAAAGAGCCCTACTCTCTGCGATGGTTGACATCGTACGTCCTCTTAATTCTCTCACTAACTCGACATTCTAACTGACCTACCGCTAGATTTTTCCTTGTTCCCGTCTTACTGGGTCTATTTGACATTGGTGCGCTGGCACAAGCCACAGAGCTGGGACCACCTTCGACCAACCCAGGATGTACCAACCCACCCATGGACCAGTGTGCTTTCTATGCCGACTGCCTCGAATCCAGATACCACTGTGGTCCGGACGGCTACCCCATCGGATACGGCCAATATTTTTGCCAGAAATTCTCGAACAATAGCGACCTGTTTGACGCGCGAGGGCAGCAATGGATAATCGATACCATGCACTGCCTGCAGCTGGCACTCGTCGGGGACGCTGTCGATGCTGATCCTCCCGCTGGAACGTGCGAGGCGCTGAGTAACCAAGCGTTTGCGTCGCACCCCGAGTGCTACGTGAGCACAGGGTTCTGTACGTTGAGCGTGCAGGACTGGGCGGCGGTGTTGGAGATTGTGGGCGTCAGGACGTTGACTTCCACTTGGGATTCCTTCAGTGCGACAGCAGAGACGGCGGTGGAATGTGGCGAGTTTTCTCTGTTCTTTAGAGGAGGGATTGCTAGCCTATTGAAGTTACTGGTCCAATCTTAGGGCTCACCGAAGATTTTACTAGGTTTCCACAACCCCGGTTGTTGGTATGTAAAATAATGTATTAGTTTCCAACATGTCTATACCTCGAGACCCGTCCGCGTTGAAACGCTGACCTATCTATTCACCACTGATTCGAAGACATTCCATTGAGTGTTATTCATCGCGTGATGATCCCGTCTTATCATTATTATTTGCGCGCTGTGGACATTGGTACAATGTCCCATTCGATTCGTTTCCATCAAGGCCAATATTATATTGGTCCTCAAACAGTGTGAAGATTATACTGAAATAAGAGAGGATGTCAGGGGGGGATGGATTCGGGAAGACAACCGTGAAGACCTTTACGATTCAGAATTCTAAACAGCCCCCAGTAGATACCCCGGTAAAACTCACCTCCATCGAAGGTGAGCTCAACCGGTATCTGGGCTGGCGTTCAAACGCTCAGTTCCCAACTAACACCACAGCCGCAGCCACCCTTGGCCTGCGGATTCCCCGTCACTCGGAACGAGCTCCCGATGAGCTCAGTAGCATAATCGACCGTCGACCCATTTAACATGGGTAGCGAGACGGCATCGATGTACAAGTTGGAGGGACGAATATCTGGATGAGTAAGATGACTGGTGATGGAATGAGCTCGACCGAAGCAAGAGCACAACGACATAAACTCACTAGTCTTCAGAAGCGCGTGCATCAGCAAGCTCCATCTTGTACTGGTATCCATGACATCCTCCAGATTCGACGGATATGCGCAGGGCAATGCCGGGGTTTCCCTCCCGTGCCGATATTCGCTGGAGTTGCTGCGATCTAGTCAGAGACATATTCCCGTGGGTAATCGACAGTAGTTACTTACCTCGGCAGCACGATTGGTGAGGACCAGGTTGACGTGGTCTTCGGGTATCAGGTCAACATCTAGCTCTTGCTCTTCTAGATCCCGGACAGTCGGTAGACTGAGTAGCGCACTGCGTGCCTTTGGAATTTCAAAAGGGTGTGTCGACTGAGACAAAGCAAGGGATATGCTACGTGCTCGGGCGAGCATCGTAGGTGTTCTGGTCCGCGTCGAATCATGGTTTGTGTAAGCGGAGAGAGCAAGTCTGCGAGTGCATTTGGAAGCGGTGAAGATGGTGCGACGTGGGGAGAATTTAGAGCAATGTGCGTTCAAGAACTGCAGCTGCCGTTGCAGTGCAATTAGACCATTTCTGCTGCTGGACATCCTCGACATGAAGAACGTTGCTGAAGTAGTACAGTAAGTAGCGGAGAGAAGTTGCCGGTCTTGGGCCGAAGCGCTGACTCATCCCACAGCTTGCTTATAGGACTCGAAAAGTAAACGACAAACGACAAGACTAGCTTCGATGACCTCCTCGGTCTCATTCACAGTTCGTCCGCCCGCGTCTGCATCTCGGCCCTCTTCTTCTGGTCCAGAATCAGATGGCAAATTCAAGATCCCAGCACTTCCCCGCCATGTAATCAGCGCTGCCAGCTCTGCGACGAGCAGCCCACTCGCAGGTTCTCCCCGGACATTCAGCTCACGAGATGACTCAGACGATGATGGGACGACTGGGATCGTCTTCGCGAATGGCCCTGGCGCCGACGACAATAGCGTCCATACAGACTCGAGCGACGAGGACAACTTTGTCCCGAATTCCAAATCATTGGGTAGCCAGCGGTGCGTCGTTCGCATTCCGTCCTCGTGTTCCATTGTGTTCGACTCACAAAAGCGTCTGTCCTCGTATTCTAGTTCGTATCAGAAGAAGAAAAAGGCACCTGGCCCAGAGGTGCTAGTCATCCCCACGAAACCAAATCCTGACTGGCGTGAAGCAGCACGCAGACGTCGTGCAGCCTGTTCTCGCGTCCAATCTCATATTTCTCGCCCTGCCCCTTCCTTTGTTCCAAATTCTGCCCCAGTTGGTGCCGACGGGAGTGTCGGGGGCCTCGGGACAAGAGATACCATCAACTCTGGTCCTCAGCTATCTGGCCTACAGATGAACAAAAAGGCCAAAATCGAAGTGGAAGCCGAGGAAGATACTGCTGCTACAGTGGAGATGATCTCCGTGGAGGAAACTATGACCGAGGTCGTCGAGGAAACAGAAGACCAAAAGGCACTCCGTGCCATTCTCGCTGGCGAAAGGGAATCTGCTTCCATTGCCGATATCATTCCTGTTCCTCCCATTTCAGAAACAGATGCCCTGAAGCAGGACGTTGAACAACTACCCGACGTCGCCACGGCAGACGACTATGAACGTGTTCCGGTGTCGGCTTTCGGGGCTGCTATGATGCGTGGGATGGGATGGACCGAGGGAGCTGTTGCCCCCAAGTCGGATAAGAGAAATAAGAATGGCCTTAGGGAATTGTACTTGCCGCAAGCGCGCCCGGCTCTGTTGGGCATTGGTGCGAAGGAGAAAGAACCGGAAGACGACGGAAGCGGGAAGAAGAAGGCGAAGGGTAAGGACATGCGTTACATCCCTATCGCAAGAAGGGAGAGCGGGAGAGACGAGTATGGATCGAGCAGGTCTGGTACGGCTTCCAGGCGAGGCTCTCGCTCTCCATCACACAAGGAGAGAGAGGATCGTGGGTCAGACCGGGAGAGGCGCGTTTACGAAGATCGCGACCGGGGAAAAGGAGGGGAACACGACCGTGACCGTGACCGTCATGACGATGGCAAGCGCAGGACCAAGGAGTATGACGAGCGGGCCCGTGAGAAGGATTATAGGAGCAGAGATCGGGACCGGGATATGGACAGAGATCGAACCCGGGATCGTGGTGGTGACTCCTACCGAAGTCGAGAGAGGAACTTCGGTAAACCAGAACGCACGCGAGAGCGCGACAGACGGGACCGCCGGGGCGACTGATGACATTGGTGAAAGGTTTAATGAACTCTTAATTAGACTGGCTTGCTGATTTGTTGTCGTTAAGAATTCATCGAGTCATTAGTAGCACAATGTTGGAGTGCTCAATCATTCTACGATATACCTCACGCGCAAAGTCTGTAGGTCTGTTGTATGGATCATTTCCGAACATGGGATTTGATTGACTAGCTGTAGAAAAGAAACCCAACACTAGAGCCGCTGGAGACGGCTACGGATGAAGGTCTCAGTATGTGCCTCCTCTCTGCTGACGAACACCGCACCACCGTGACTGCATGCCTGACAGACGGATCTTGTCGATCTTGTTGATTGTAAGGATCAACTTCAAAGAAAGAACTTTCACTCACAACGGACGACCCTTGTGTTCTTGTTTCCAACTGTGATACAATGGCTACTCTGCGCTGAAACCGACTATATTGTAGTCGTGTGTGGCAGCGTTCCTACCTCTATGACCTCAACCGGTTCAAAGAATATGGGGTATTGCTCTCATCAGACACTGTAAGGCGCACAAGCACGTGGACGTGGACGTCTCTAAGAGACCGTGATGGGCTCGAGTCCGTGGAATGTGCGCTTTCAAACGCGTGCAGGACTAACTCGCAGCTTGCCTCCAACACGCGGCGTGCTACGGCAGTGTTTCGCTCTCCATTCCTTGTACAATTTCCCCTACCGCAGACCATGGAAGAACGATCAGTGAGATTTTGTTTCTCGTGTGACCATTCGCTTCAACCTTCTGACTGCAGGAGTTATCAACTTGAATGACCCCACAACGCGCGCCTGGATACAGCCGGCGGCGCCAGCTTGTCACTGATGTGACATGGGCGTTCTTCGACATGTGTTCGGTTATATCGACAAGGTATCCACAAAAAAATCGAATTGGGGTATCATACTTCACGCAAAGTCTGTAGGTCCATTCGTTATCTTCAGACGTGGAATCTGACTGAAGCTGTACGGAGGCTATGGATGGAGGTGTTTGTGTGTGACAACTAATGGCCAGTCGGATCTCTCTGCTGACGAACCCCGCACCACCGTGACTGCATGCCTGACAGACGGGGGATCTTGTTGATCGTAAGGATCAATTTCAAAGGAAGAATCTCGCTCAGAACGGACGACCCCTCCCCTTGTGTTCTTGTTTCCAACTGTGGTACAATGGCTACTCTACGCTGAAACCGACTACATTGTAGTTGTGTGGATCGTTCCTACCTCTATTACCTCAAGCGATTCAAGTATTGCTCCCATCGGACGCCTCGAGGCGCACAAGCACGTGGACGTCTCTAAGAGACCGTGATCCCGAGGAATGTGCGCTTCCAAACGCGTGCAGGATTGACTCGCAGCTTGCCTCCAACACGCGGCGTGCTACGCCGATCAGTGTTTCGCTCTCCATCCCTTGTTCCTTCAATGAGTGAGATTTATTTCTCGTTTGACCATTCGCTTCCTTCTGACCGCAGGAGTTATTAACTTGGACGACTCCATAACGCGCCTGGATACAGCCGGCGCCAGCTTGTCACTGGAACGGAGCAAAAGCACGTGGGGTGGTCAGGCAGTGCAGCTCCGGAGCATAATATAATAGAATGTGTTCAGTTGTATCCCCAGATAAGGTATCCACGGAAAATCGAAATGAATTAATGAATGCCATCGTGGTTACAGGCACTAAGCTACGATTTAGGGTATGACGAAGTGTCTCAAAATGCAGATCGATGCTGGTCGCGTGCTATGAAAGCACGCGGATGAGAATTCGGAGCAAGTATACAATGGTTGCGACAAGGAATTCGGTGCGTACACGTGTTCTTCGTAAAGAGGGCGTGACTAACTGCTCGGTTGACACAGAAAACCTGAAAACAATGCTGCCGGGCATATTCAGAGATTCCCCGTGTAGGTGGCTACAAGAGGCACAATGTTATCTGGCCGACTGCCAGGAATGGGCGATCCAGCAAGTGAGCGTTCAGCTAACGTGCGTTCGGCAATCGTAGCAGTAGGGTGGAAAGTATTCGTCTGTGAATTCGTGGTGGCTAGATGATCCTGTTCTGGGGACTCGGACCTCCTGGCCACTGTCGTAACTGGCTGATTGTGAGGATAATATGATTGGCGTTTCGAGGACATGAAGTCATAAACAGTAAACCTTCAAGGCGTTAAGCACGAGGGCGTTCTGCAAGGAAAAAGATACTCACTCTTCCTCCAATTGTCGATACTCGGGCTTCATCTTGTCCATGTTGGGGTTTGCCTTGCGTTTGGAGTGGGTGAGTGGCTTCTCAACCATCAAGAACTCGTCAAGTTCGTGAGTAACATCAAAGTTGGCCCTTTTTGCCTGTATACGCGAAGTTGGCAAACGTACAAATAGCATTCGCCAATGTTGAACTTACATCCGGCACAAAGGGGGACTGGGCTGACTTGGAACTCAGATGGTCCCAATCGATTCCCGAGAGCCATGCATGGTCTTTGATGTCCTGGAAGCCCGCGCCCCCAGGTTTACAACCAAGGCGTTGACTGACATTGCGCTCGAGGAGCTACAGTTTACGTCTTTTGACCATTCAATCCAAAGAATTGCATAGCACTTACGCTCCAAATAAAATTGACCCCTTGGGGACTGCATTTCCGGCCAACATCGTCGGGGAACTTCAAGGGGTCGTTGATTATGGATTTTCTCATCTTCTCGGTGGTGCGGCCGTCGAACGGTCGGTAGTTGAATAGAAGCTCGTATGCTGTGATTCCGAGACTCCACCAATCGACACACCAAGTATATCCTTTCCTTCCGATCACCTCTGGGGCCATGTAAGCCATGCTTCCAGCGACACTGGTGTGTAGCCGCCGTTCTGAGTAATGAATTGCAACGTTAAAGTCAGTGATGTGCGCATGCCCCCGAGCATCAAGAAGAATGTTATCAGGCTTTACATCCCTGAAGAGGGTCCGTCAGAAGGGAAAAAAGGGAGGGAAGCAGAACGAAGCGTACCGGTGGATAATCCTCCGTTTATGGAGGTAGACCAAGGCAGATATAATCTCTACCATCCAAAAACGTACAACTTCTTCGGAGAGATTTCCATTGCGCTCGAGGTGGACTTGGAGAAGACGGTCATGTGGGGCAAATAAACAAACACAGCCAAATGACTCACATCGAAGGTCGCCTCCAAGCATAAGGTCGAGGACAAAGAAACAACTTTCATCGTCCTGAAAGGCGTAACGCATGTTCACAACGAAAGGGTTTTCAATCTACGATCAAATCATGAGCGGGGAGAGACAGCAGGATACCACGGGAGGCCAACCTCTTCCAGAAGCCGACGCTCTTGGATAATGTTTGCCACAGCTTTTTGTTTGATGCATTTTGATTTGTCGATGTACTTGAGCGCATATACTTGTTTTGACTTTTTGTGCTCGACCACCCTGACCTGTCACGACGGTTGGCGTCTGACTGGTGTCGTCCCAGAAAGGGACCGTTTACCTTTCCGAATGCGCCTTTGCCGACTGCACGGTGTAGTTCGAAATGAAAGAGATTGACTTCAGAATCAAAATCGACAGGTTCAGAAAAACAGCATCCCATGGTTCGTGCGAGAGAGAAAAGGAAAGATGAAAGGAGGGGATGAACACGAACCGAAGGTTTAAGTAGGATTGACTTCCCGAGAACAACGCCGGATCGTTGCCGAATTAACGCCCCTGTGTGTCCTTGTAGCTAAAGTGGCCATCGCCTGCTGACAAATAGCCACATGCCTTCACACGTCCCAACCTTGGCCGATTTCTATCGGTCTGTGTCCCTCCCTCAAAGATCCCCCTCTTATTTTCCACCTCGCGCTAGCCTTCTGAATCAAGTATCTCTGTTGTAAGTAGCTGATCCACCATCTGATCTGAATTAATGTCGATCCATGCACAGCCAAGGAGATATCACCAAGCTCGAGGTCGATGCGGTCGTAAACGCAGCAAACTCAAGTCTACTAGGTAACCATCGAGTGCTTGCACGAAACATTTCTGATTCGATGACTTAAAGGTGGAGGTGGAGGTACGAAACCGCCATCCTTTCATGCAGTCTTCTGATGCTCTCTAGTTGATGGTGCCATACATCGCGTTGCCGGTCCAGGCCTCTTGGAAGAAAGTATGTCGGATGACAAGTTTCGCGTCTTCTGTGCTTTCTAATACTCGACGTCCAGCTAGGACTCTGAATGGTTGCGAGCCTGGAGATGCAAAGGTGACTGGCGGGTATAATCTTCCTGCGTGCGTCTGTACCTCATCATCAGGCGTCTCTTATGCGAATGATCTTTGGATAGAAAATACGTCATCCACACTGTCGGACCAACCTATACCCACGAACGGGCTGCAAACTGCAAAAGGTTACTCGAGTCTTGCTATAGGACAAGTTTGCGATTGGCGCTCGCCAACAATTGTGAGACCGTTGTGAGTATGCTTAAAGCCCGATGATGAGGAGTCGTGATCATACGCACCCCAGGCTTTCCCTTGCATCTCCACGGGGGTGTACAGCTATCCAATCAAGGATGCTACAGAAGTTGCGCTGAAATCGGTCCGGGAATTGCTGGACGTGCAGGAAGTTGGCAGTAAGGTAGCCAATCATGTCAATGTCATGTTACATGGCGAACTCATCTCGATGCACACAGCTTAAGTGTGTAATATTTGTGGTGTTCAGCGACAGGGACAGGGCTACTTATGAGTACGTGGCCTTTGTCTTGACGATTTGCGTTCTCTGACGGTGATAGGCAACTTATTCCTCTCTACTTCCCACCCGCATTGGAGGGTGACAGTGTCTAGTAAACACCTTGTGCAATCATATGTATCATCACATTTTCACCATTTCCAATCGATCTTCCGTTCAAGGAGGAGTCTATCAGTCGGTTGTGCCCATCATGATCCCGAATCCGTCCCATTTCGTCACCCCCTCTAACATACATGACTGATCCCTTCTTTATCTTTATCAAGGACTGTACGGGATGTCTCCTATTGTTGGGTGACGCCATCCTCTCCCCGGTGAAAAGGAAATTGGCAGTTGAATTGGTCCCCGGATTTGCATCCGAGTACATCCTATTCGTCATAACCAGCCGTTGGGTAATTACATCCGAGGCTGGACCATTCTTACATATGACGGCCGATGTTCGAACAAAATGAAGTGCCACGGATATGTCAGGAGAGAGCTTAAAATCTAATGAATCTGACGGTGGTGTCGTTTGAATTCGGGACAGGGGTGGAGACAGATTTGGTAGTTGTTTCTGACATCGATCATCCCATCGCCGTCGCGGTATCATATGCGTTCCATGGCTCATGCCATTGTCAACTCGGAATGCACACACTCATAACTTTACCCGTCGAGGTACGAAGATCGCATATCGATCGATCGACCCTCTAAAAAATTGCCGATAATTAGCTGCTATACGAAATACAACTCTGCGCGACATCCTCTACACTCCCGCAAACATGCAAGACGCTCCATAGCATCTTCTCAGCTTCCCCCACGTTCTACCGCGCACAATATCTTGTCGCGTGCACCAACTCGACGCGAGAGGACGTCGTCCTCACCAAAATGCTGCGCTACCCTGTATGCACCCAAGACGTCCTCGAGGCTTATTTCCGAACCCAGGTTCGCAGCGGAGAAGCCCGATCGACGACGCCGCCAGAGCTGCCGAGGCGGCTATTCCGCGTGCTCGGCAACAACTCCACCGAACGCGGGAAAGCGAGGGCGGGAACATCATCAAAAGGCTGGACCGACCAGGACCCGCCCCTCCCTCTCCTCCGATATCTGTACGATGCCTGTGCTCGCCATCTGTCCGTTCGCCCCAACGCCAATTCGCACGACGGCTATGCGTTGACCAAGGCTGTACAGGTTGGGTTCGTCCCCCTCGTGCGCTTCCTGTTGGACAGCGGAGCCTCACCGGCCCTGAAGGGCTGTCTTCCTGTCATCATCGCCATCCACCGCAGGGACCTGGGTATGGTCCGAATGCTCGTGGAAAGGGCGGACGCGGGAGAATCGTCTTCCAACAGCACAGCCAAGGGGAAGTGGCGAAAGTTGGAGGATAGGGTCGAGGTGACGGCAGAGATGCTGAGAGCTGCTGTGAAGTGCAAAGCACAGGACATCGTCGAGTACCTTACGAGAGAAAAGGGATGTATACCTGACATGCAGACGTTGTTGCTGATGAGATGACATTTTGATTCTAATGAGACAAAAAAGAGATCGACAGCTTGTAGATTTGAATACATGACAATCCTCCAATGTATACTGCAGTAATCACATCTATGGACGCCTTTTCATACAAGAGTAGAAATGAAGGAAACGATACCCATGAGATGATAAGATCCGGAAGGCATCTAGTGAAGATGTTCGTATGAAAACAGTTAAAAAACTGATACATCGAGAGGATTAAATGTCATCGATATCGACCTCTCCTTCGTCGCCGAACTCGAATGTACACTCGCCGTCCTCTTCGGGAAATGTATCTGTCTCGTTGATTTTGGCGCTTTCAGGCAGCTCGCCATAGGCTTTCACTGGAGAGAGGTCGAGTCAGCCACAGATCTCGGCGATGACAAGAAAAATGACTCACGATTTCTGGCCTCGTCAGCGGTGTACTTTACGATGACGTCCGCTTTATCATCCTGGAATTCGCGAAGCGAAAGCAAGACGATATCACCCTGGTTGATCCAAACCTGGAGAGCTTATCGGTGAAATAACCATCAGAGATCGGTACAGCACACGTGCTTGCCTTCTTTCGCATTTTGCCTCTGATGTGGGCTAATCGCTTCTGACCGTCGAAGCACTGTGCTTCCAGTCGACCGTTACCGAGCATTTTGATAACCTGGGCATATTCTTGACCGTCCTCGCGGAATACCAATTCACGTTTGTCGTCTTCGTTCTCGTTTTTTCCACGTCTGCGGTTCTTTCCACCCTGAGAAATGCTGTGAGCGAGAGTGCGAGCGAGGATGGACTGCAAGATAACGGACCTTGCCCTTGTTCTGTGTACACGAAAAGCGATCAGCTTCAAATGATCTGAGAGGTTAGATAGAACAACAGACCTTTGGCATTGTGAGTTAGCGATTTAGCTGTGGGATCTGGCAGTGATGGAATCGCCGACTGGTCACTGCACCGAGCGTTGACTCTGTCGGTGTGACTAGTTGTCACAGCTCGGATCTGGAGTGTGGCAGTGAACCTGAGCAAGCCAAATGGGAGCTCTTGTATTACATAAGTTCTTGCCCGCGGCACTTGTTTAGAAAATCATGGGTCACGGCGTCAAACTGATCTATTTACAATGACAGGATCGTATCCTTGGCAAGGTACTGTTCTCCCAGGTCAAATTGTCAGGATGAACGTGCTAAACTGAGCCATCCTACTGGCTCGAAGTTTAGAACGTTCGTTCTGAAATTCCACCTACATGTATTTGTATCACCTCGAATATCGTTTTCCGTGTACGGTGTTGGGTACCTTATAACCACGTCAGGTGTGCAAGTGGCGCTTCGGGCTCAGGTCGGAGAGACGAGACTAAGTAAAACCATCATGTTCGGCCGCTGTCACAAACTTTGAGAATAGGAAACATGGTCACTAGCAAATGTGGCCTGCTGCCAATGCTAAGAATGATGCGGGACGGGGGCCTGTCGAGAGAGATGAACGTGCCAATATAGGTATTCACATGCACTTGATGGTCCTGTGCTTGGATCACCATCTATGATCCATGGTCTTTGCGAAAGATTCACCAAATCGGAGACCTCGGACGCCATACGTCCCAAAAAGAGAGTCACAAAGAGCATCCACCAAAGTTTACGTATCGGATGAAGGTGTGGGAGGGTACATCCGCTTCAAATGCCTGTATTTGCGCAGCGAGTACAAAGCCAAGGTCTCTGATTGGCAAGTCAGACTGGTCGCTGCAGGGTTGGGGAACGTTGACGCACCGTTCTTGATGTATTCGCCGAGCTCGAGTGCTCTCTCAATTTCCGCCTCATCTTTCAAATGGCGGTTCTCTGATGGACCATAGGGCCGGTCAGCGGCACGATTAGAAGGGAAGGGAAGACTGACTTTCATATAGCCTTCTCAGCTTTCCATGATAGTCGTAGCTAACGAGGATGTATATTTTCTGTCAGCATGCCAGGGGGCTGCAATATGTCTGACTGACGAAGGCTCATAGTCTCGTCCGAGACGGTGGAGCTCTTTGTACAAGGCGAGAGCTCTGAAGCGCAGAGATTTGGCGCTGGTCGCCATGGCACTCGATGAAAATTGACGTTGAGACCTACCCGATCGCGGCCAAGAGCCTGGCTCTGGCGTTTCTGCTTGAATGAGCGTGTTAGTTCACAATAAAACCGCGACTTATTTTCTGCTGTACTGTGAGACGTGTTCCTGTGGTTAATTGCACCGAGCACTGTGGCGGCCGTAACGAGGTGGAGCGATTGCTCAGACAGAGTCGCACAGCAAGGATGTAGAATAACTTTTATGGGAACGTGGGGGAACTCACCACGCGGAAAGAATAGCTTGCACCGGAATCGCGGACAGGTACCTGAACTGATTGGTCGACGTTGAGCGAACGTGCGAGGTACGTTGTGGTACTGCCTCGACCCGGATCAGGCTCACCACAGGTATAAATCCTCCCGCGCCAGATAGTAACGCTCACTGTTTTCTCGCCTCCAGCCATGGCTAACGAGCAGCTCTCCGACCACGGCTCGTATCCAGAGAAACCACAGGTACCGACCAACGTCGCCCTTCTCAACGAGCGCCGTCGCGCCGCACTCGCACAGATCGACAATGCCCCATTCTCGTCCGTATTTTTTTTTTCGTTTCGTTCTCTTCTCCGTCCCAATTCGTTATTTTTACAGCTGGTTCCACGTCAAAATCTGTTTGGTTGCAGGTGTTGGCTTCTTCACCGATGCGTCAGTCGCGCGTTTTCTTCCCTTTTCGTCTTGTCATCTGACAACCTCCTAGCTATGACATCTTCGCTATCAGCATTGCTGCTATCATGCTAAACTATACCTACGGTCAAAACGGTATGTCCCCCCATCCTGCCTTTCTTCTTACCTTCATCCCACCTCCACAGCTGCTCTTTCAACCTGGCAAGCCACCGGTATCAAGGCTGCCACCCCCGCAGGCAACTTGGTCGGTCAGCTCGTCTTCGGTTGGCTCGCGGATGTCCTTGGTCGTAAGCGCATGTGTGAGTAAACCAGCCACGATCATTTTCACTTCATCATATGAATATCTGGTTGTCTAGACGGTATAGAACTCATGATCATGATCATTGCCACCTTTGGTCAGGCTCTTTCCGGCCAGGCACCTGCTGTTGGCATAATCGGTGTCCTCATCGTCTGGCGGTTCATTGTTCGTTTTTTCATCACATTCTCTCTGTATCTGCTTCCTCACCCCCTACCTCGTCAGATGGGTGTGGGCATCGGAGGTGACTATCCTTTGAGTGCCATCATTTCCTCCGAATTCGCCGCCACCCGCACTCGTGGTCGTCTCATGACCGCCGTCTTCGCTTTCCAAGGATGGGGCCAATTCGGTGCGTTTTTCATGTAAACTCAATTTCAGTTCCGGTGAACCCCTTCTCCAGTTTCCTCTATTGTCGGCGTCGTCGTCGTTTCTGCATACAAGGATGCCATCCTCGCAGCTCCTTACCCTTGTGCTGTCCCCGTCGACTACACCTGGCGTCTCCTCATCGGCCTTGGATGCGTTCCTGGTGTTGTTGCCCTTTACTTCCGTCTCACCATTCCGGAAACACCCCGTTTCACTATGGATATCGACCGCAACATCGATCAAGCAACCCATGACATTGAAAACGTCGTCGCCGCCGGCGGGTACGTTGAGGACGAGGACGCTGCTATCTCCCAGCGCGTAAAGGCGCCCCGCGCAACTCGTGCCGACTTCATCGCTCACTTTTCCAAGTGGGAAAACGGAAAGGTTCTCCTTGGCACCGCATATTCTTGGTTTGCACTCGATGTCAGTCTAACGCACTTGTTGCCCATCCGTACTCACGTCCCTTCAGATCGCCTTTTACGGTCTCGGTCTCAATAGCTCTACCATCTTGACTGCTATTAATTTCGGTGGCGGTTCTGCTCCCGCTAAAACATCTCTCAATGTCTACCAGACTCTGTACAACGTTTGCATTGGAAACCTCATTCTCTCCGTTGCGGGTCTCATTCCCGGGTACTGGGCTTCCTTCCTGTTCATCGATTCCTGGGGTCGCAAGCCCATCCAATTCATGGGCTTCTGCGTTCTTACAATCCTCTTCGTCATCATGGGTATGTCGTTGTTCTGGTTTACACCAATGGGCACTAATACTTTCCCCAAGGCTTTGCTTACGACAAGCTCACTGCCACGAAATCCGGCACGAACGCCTTTGTTTTCCTTTACTGCCTGACGAACTTCTTCCAAAACTTTGGTCCCAACACCACGACGTTCGTTGTACCCGGAGAGGCATTCCCCACTCGTTATCGTTCGACCGCCCACGGGATTTCGGCAGCATGCGGTAAGGCCGGTGCTCTGATTGCCCAACTGGGTTTCGGCCAGTTGATCAACATCGGCGGCAAGAACAGATTCCTCCAACACATGTGAGTGTCGTCCGTGCCGTACCTATTCAAACGACTGACTCCGTGCAGCATGGAAATCTTTGCCTTCTTCATGCTGACAGGCATCTTCTCCACGTTGTTGATCCCTGAGACCAAGCAGAAGACTCTAGAAGATCTGTCCAATGAAAACCAGGATTCGTATATTAAAGGGGCCGCCACTGCCTAGACAGCAGAAATGTTTTCTTTTCTCTCCTTGATTGAACTTATGTATAATTACTCCTAGTTTATTCATGGACATTGATCTTGCACGTGTGTTGTAAGAATAGTATGTACCGAACGCCCGTCACGCAATAATGGTGAGACCGACGACGGGAAATGATATTGATATTCTTTTTGGTCGATTCTCTGGCTGCCTCGATGCTAAACTCAGGGCGAAGGAACGGAAAGCCAGTCTGAGCACCCGGTTCGCGACATTTCCGTGCAAGCGCGTGGATAGTCAAAACGCGCAAAGGTAGATTACATTGGCATAGATACACCCTCGTGCCTACTACGACTTTGTTTTCTTTTTCTGGGGGATCATAAAATCAGCGATAACAATATTTGGTAGGAGGCCAACAGCAATAAGACAGACGTGCACTCACGTATGCGACGGCATCAAAGTCGTACTTTATGCCGAGCTCTTCAAGCTTGCGTTTACGATCCTCCTGACGCTTCATCAGCCGCTTTTCCGCCTTTTGGATGCTCTCCTCCGTTCGAGGCTGGGCGTCGAAAGGAAAGTCAGCTCGGAGGATCAATCGATCACGTATTGCACAAAAAAAGAAAATAAGGCATGTGATGCGTCACTTTCCCTCACCTGGTTGTGCTGCAGTCGGGCTAAACGATCCCGGGGGACGGCTCTCCACTTTCGGTTGGCACCCACCCACAGCTCGGGATGAACCTCGTCCTTGGGTATCACTTTACATCTGAGGATGTGTCCCATGAGTAGATAGTTGTCCATCGTCTCCGCGACGATCTGGGCGACGGAGGACGAGTCGAACTCGAGGAATGCATAGTGTTTGGACTGTCCGGTCTGTACAAGTAAACTGAGAAAACAGAACGAACGACGGAGACACGAAAGCACACCGACCTTTTTATTCCGGGACACACGCAAACGCAGCACCTGGCCAAACTGCGTGAAGTACGCACGAAGTTGGTCCTCGTAAAAGCCGTGCGGCAGACGGCTGATCGAGATGACGCCCCTGTCGTTTTTCTGTGATCGCAGATGTAAGTCAGGGTTTAAGAAAGGAGCAGTCGGGTGGGCTAAACGTACTTGTCGCCGTTGAGCCCGCTCTAGCTTTTTCTGCACCGTTGCGTCGTCTTTGGCCACCGTAGGTAGTTTTCCTACATCGATCCCTCGTTCTTCGACAACCTCCTCGTCGGATGAATCGTCGTCATCGGTGGAGAAGCCGTACAAGTGGTCCTCGTCGCTCATGGTATTTTGCTATAGCGAGTCGGATATAACAAATCACAACAAACATGATACCCAAGTTCGCCAATCCGCATTCACTATCGCAAGACGTGGAGACAACTACTCGCTCAGAGATTGCTGAACGAGCCGGGCTTGGTTCTGTTCGTCATGACGAAGATAGTCAGAGCCTCAAACGCGACCTGGACGATATGCTGCGAGACATCTGGGCAGAAGCTACATCCGGACCGTCCAAAGCTAAAAAGCGTCGGTTGGAAAACCGCGCAAACGAGGACGACGAGCCCGGTGAGGACCCTTTCACGATGAGTAGATGTCGTTATTCAAGTACCGAGCAGCAAAGTTATTCCGTCTTGTGTCCAACATGAGCCAACAGCGGTACATCTCTCTAGATGCTAAGCCGGTACCCTCATATGTGTATGTACCTGCCACTCCCAAGTCCAGGTGTTTAACTACTATCTCACTAGATCGAGAGGGCCTGACTGCGAGGATGACGAGGCGCAAGCGGAAACGCGCAGGATACGCGCGCTATCCGTCGCTGTGGACTTTGCAAGTCTAACTGTTTCGAAGTGGCAGGTTGATCCCAAGGTCGTACTACTCGTGTACCTAATGGTCATGTCGGCGTCGTGGCTAAGACGCTCCTTTTCCCATAGCCCATCACCGTCAAAGACAAGGTACCGCTCGCCAATACGCCTCTCGCTGGGCCGCTACCTCCCCTGCTAGTCACGGAGGAGAGTCGCACGAGCAAGGTCGTTCGGCTATTCGCAACTCGAAATCAGCAAGGCAGTCCTGCACCTTCACCACACAAGTCCAGGCCGTCCTGCGTTGTCCTCCCTGTGATGTCCGTCCCAGAGAAAAGAGAGGTGACAGGCAAGAAGAGAAAACGTCGAAATTTTGTCAGAGAGAGACCGCCTCCAGCTTATTGGAGACCATCTTCTGATCTGCGGGGAAAGTGTATGGGATATGCGCTGGGATATCCGTCGAATTGGGGGCCTGAGGGGGTGTATGTACGAGACGTGATGAAGAGGGGTGTAACATGTCATGCTGTGCACGACAATAGATAAGTCAGAGTGGCTGCGTCTCTCACATCCATCCATCATGTCTGGTGCACACACCCTCCCCGACCTTCCTTACAGCAACAATGCCCTCGAGCCATACATCATCGAGGATATTATGAGGCTGCATCATGACAAGCACCACCAAACCTATGTCAATGCTCTCAATGCTGCCGAAAACAACTACGCCAGGGCCACTACCCCTAAAGAGCGTATCGCCCTCCAGTCTGCCCTCCGTTTCAACGGCGGTGGTCACATCAACCACTCCCTTTTCTGGAAGAACCTCGCACCTGCCCCGGACGGCAAGCACGTCAAGGGAAACGGTGGTGTTTTGAAGGACGGGCCTCTAAAGGAGGCCATCATCCGTGATTTTGGTTCCGTGGATAGCTTCATTCAGGAATTCAACACTACCACCGCGGCCATCCAAGGCTCTGGTTGGGGTTGGCTCGTACGTTCATCCGTTATGACGTGACCCCCTCTCTCGTCTCACGTCCCGGCGGCCAGGGTTGGAACCCCAAGAGCAAGTTCCTCGAGATCGTCACTACGCCTAATCAGGACCCGCTTCTCACACACGTTCCCATCATCGGCATCGACGTATGGGAGCACGCGTATTATTTGCAGTACTTCAATGCCAGGCCTGAGGTGAGCGAATGTGTGCGTACGTCTCGTGAGACGCTAGACTGACGTTGCACCCCAAGTACCTCAAAAAGATCTGGAACATCATCAACTGGGAGGAGGGAGAGAAACGATATAACGACGCCCTTTCCGGGTCCAAGCTGTAAGTGAAGAGGATGAGATTTATGATAAGCAAGGAAGAATGCGGTGCGAAATTATTTGTATATGTATCATCATGTCCCCGCCTTTTCTTGTTCCCGCTTTGTGTCTGTCAAAGATATGCTGATCTTGATGCTCAAGCAGACGTTCTGCATTTGTTCAAGGCACTGGATTGAAATTACGATATCGACAGTCGAACGTGGCTGCAGTCGGCGCTTAGTTGACCAGCACGAACGTTTGCTAAATGGTTCCTGATATCACTGACAGAAAGTCTGAGCGAGCCGAAATGGACTGTGTTCGCACACAGGCCGGCGTCGTTGCCAGGCTGGTTTTAGAACATGTTGACCGATCTCGATCCGAAGATCGGCGAGATGCCAAGGGGTGTGAAGTTCCACTGATCTGATCTCCCTTCCCCTCCTCGATCATGAAGATCGCTGTAACCGGATGTAACGGCCGCGTCGGCCAGCGCGTCGTCCTGCGAGCGCTCCAGGCCCATCACACCGTCGTCGGCATCGACATCGTGGCCAAGGAAGACACCGAATACCACCACGATCCAAACTACTCCTTCGTCCACGCTAACCTGACCGATTATGAAGAGGCACTAAAGGCGTTCGAAGGATGCGACGCGATCGTGCAGCTCGCTGCCATCAGGGAACCGCTGGACTACAAGGTCAACACTCATAACTGGTGAGTCTCGTCACCATCACCAGCATCGCCGACTCGCTGGCTCTGATGTTATAAACGACCCCCATCCGTGTGCAGCAAAGTAGTGATCAGTTGGAATGTGTTGCGCGCCGCTGCAGAAGTAAGTCATGGTACCCCCCCCCCGCAGCGTGCTATCGCACGTACAACCAGCTGGATACGTGTTCACAGCTCGGGATAGACCGTGTGGCTCAGGCGTCATCAGTGAACGTCCTGCGTGCCTTCTACAGCGTCGAGCCTCAGTTCGACTACTTCCCGATAGACGAGCTTCACCCCACACTCCCTGACGAACCGTACGGGCTTTCGAAATTGTAAAGAAAAACGCTCTGCTTCTCATGTCCTTGAACTTATTACACCCTGCAGAATCGCTGAGATGCAAGCCGATACGATCACTCGAAGATATCCCAACATGCGAGTGGCTAGCCTTCGACTCCACATGTCAATCTCAAGCAGGGCGAAGGCCTGCCTGAACCATCAGAAGCGTTCAAAGGGCGATCTCTGGTGTTACGTCCAAGAAGACTCGTCTGCAGAGGCATTTGTGAGGGCCGTGGCAGTAGAGAATGACAAGTGGAAGGGACACGAGAGTTTTTTCGTTGTTGCGCCTCAGGTCGCAGCTGATGAAGACTGGCTGGAGTTAAAGCACAAGTACTTTCCGGACGTTCCAGTGAGGGACGAATGGGTAGAGAATGGGGGATATGACTTCTTCGACTGCAGGAAAGCGGAACGCTTTTTCGGATGGGTGCATAGAGATCATGCGTAGCGATTTCGCGGATGAGGGACCGCGTATCGATCTGTGGTTTCAAGGATAGGAATTTTTGCAACTGTGCGAGTGTTAGGCAAGTAGGATGTCAAACATCGAGGCCAGCCTACATAATCTTCGCGATGTTACTTTCTTAATAAACTAGGGTCGCCGTTGGCGACTGGTGATCTTGCTGGTTCAGGCGAGGAATAGTAGATTCTATAGGAAAGCTAAGTTCGTAATGGCGTGGAGTGACGGACTGTCGGCGGTCAGTGTGCCTGCTTGCTCGTCCGTCTGACACCCCTCTCCGAGGATCAGGGTCAGACCATCGTGAAATTGATTAGTACAGTACGAGTAGGGGCAGGTGAAGAAGCAGAATGGGAGCAGTTTCGAGCCTGCAAAACCTCTCATCATAGGGCTACCGCTACCCATCCGATGCCGGTCCGTTAGGGTTCAGCGACCAATCTTCAATGCTGCCGCGGGAGTTTGCCAGAGTCGCAAAGACGGCTGAACGGCGCGACCCTGGATATATTGCAAGTTGCATGGCAGGGTACCACGAGTGGGGAGGAGGGAGGCTTCTGGCTCAAGAAGAAGGAGAAGGAGAATAGGACTTGCCTACGGACTGCTTCTGGGCTGGCACATGTCAATGCGGGATCCGCTCTTCGCCATCCGTATGACACGATTCAATGAAGCGACATATTTGTTGTGGAGGCGATGGTGATTTTGTATAGGAGATCCAACAGACGCATCCTGTGTTACTTAACCGACCTTCTTTGTGCGCCTGTCCGGGCCAGCCCGGCGACGTTCCATGCGGAAAAGCGCAGCATGCCTAGAACGGGTGGCGGGAAGGTGAGGCTGTTGGGCAACATATTGTTGGTCGGTTGACCGCTTTGACAGCCGCGGCGTCGTGGTCGCATCGGACCGGGACGCGACCGGCTGTTTGCACTGAAGTTCGCTTCGCCAGCCCGCTTTGGCTTTGGTTAGGATTGGGATACCTCCTCGGTGTCCGACGCGCCTCCAGACTCGTCTTCTTGCTTATAAATATCTTTCGTTTTGGAGGCATGATCGCGATGCGAGAGGGAAAGGTTGACGACGCGCGCGATGTAAGGAGGCCTAGGAGAAACGAGTGTGGATGTGGCGATAATGTAATGCCAAATCGGGAAATGAAATAGTTGTGGGTGCATGTTTATGTAACTAAGTATTGTTGATCGAACATCAAAGCGTACTACTTCGCGTATCCTGACAGTTGCATCCAGCGCGCTGTGGACGGTGAGTGGCACAAGTTGTGGACCGTAGAGCACTATAAAACTCTACTGTGCTCTTCCTTCCCACCTTGTCCACTCCCACTTCGAATCTGCGGCTCACTGCACTTCGACCCCGATCATCCTCAGTTGTTCACTTTCACTTCATTCCAACGGTCCGCCCGATTGTTCCCTGTCTACTTTGATCGTCAACAATTTCTTGGACGCATCAATGCCTAAGATTGGTTCCTTTTCCGCCTGGATCGTGTGCGACGGGAGACGCCTCCCCGAGTATTCAGTACAAATTCTGGATCCCAACGCGTCCAAAATTTCGTGCTGGATTCCCAGTGAAGCGGGAAAGGTATGCCACAAGTTAAATCACTCGATGGGTGATCTAATCATAATGCCACAGAATTTCTCAGTATATTGGAGGGACGAAGGATCGTGCATACGTTCGTGTGCTTTCATCTCCCTCGATGGCTTCGTAGTGCCTGGTCGATTTCTTTATGGTTCTGGCACCGCATCGAGGGATGGTGTCCGTACAAGCCATAACACCCAACGTCCCTTCGCGTTCGCAGAGCAAGCAAACACATGTAAGAAGATCTTCCTATCCGAGAACTTGTTCACTAACAGTGTATTTCAGCAGCTTCCGGAGGACAGATTCATCCGGACACAGGGACAATCAAGCTGAAGGTCCGATGGATCGTCATAATGGGCTCGAGAACGCCGAACGCATTGCAGCAGCTTCCCGGGCCCTCCGGATCACAGGGTAGCATGTTGAGTCACTGCATCTCGTGAGCCATTATCCATATAGACTAGTAAAAAAATGCGACTTACATGTTCCACAAGGTTTGCAGAACATTCACCCACCTATGAACAGTACCAAGAGACGTGGAACGTGAATCCGGACCCCTCAGGTAACAGATCAGACGCTACCTTTGAGTTCCACTACAGGCCGCGGGGTACGTCCGATGCGATGCGATGAAGTGATTCTCCTGAATAGCGTTTCAGAGTTCCTACTCTCCCAGGGTATCATGCCTCTGGAACATGCGGTTCCAATACCACCAGCAGTCAGAGGAGCGTGTGTGATGAACCGCCGAGTGGCCAGTTCACCACTCCCAGCAGGTGGCTCTTTGATGACTTGGACGACACCGACTCCCAATCCGAGTCCACTTGTAAACAACAGCTCGGAACAGACGGTAAGCACGCACCAAGTTTCGATTGTACCATTGCTGATCGATCTCAGGGCTCCACGCCCCAAACTGCAGTCGATCCTGCCGCTCGTCCAGCAACCAACATCCGAGCTGTTAGCGAGTTCCATAACCGTGAAGATCGTTATCCCGGGGAGGACATACTCGATTTAGGGCTGGACCCTGACGTATGGCAGACGTAAATGAATGTAGAGATGGATCAGGAGGATAAAGGGATACGGACTACATTGTTCTATTATCGTCCTTTGCTTTGATTGTTCGATCGGATGTTCCATGTCTGCTATCTTCATGTACTGTAGTCTGATTCTGTTGGATACGAGCTCTGAAGATCAGAATCACGCCACTCGAATATGATCGCGGTTTATATTGGTCTCTTATTTGTTGTTGTTAGGTTCCGGGGCTTCCGCTTCCGCTTCCGCAAAGGGTGACTGTGTTTGTTAGTTCCTGTTTGTAGTAAGTACCAATTGTGACGCCATCGATCTGACCACCTGACTCGATGAAGATTGCTGTAACCGGATGTAACGGCAGCGTCGGCCAGCGCGTCGTCCTGCGAGCGCTCCAGGCCCACCACACCGTCGTCGGCATCGACATCGTGGCCAAGGAAGACACTGAATACCACCACGATACACACTTCACCTTCGTCCACGCTAACCTGACCGATTATGAAGAGGCACTAAAGGCCCTCGAAGGATGCGACGCGATCGTGCAGCTCGCTGCCATCAGGGAACCGCTGGACTACAAGGTCAAAACTCATAACTGGTATGTCTCGTCACCATCTCCAGCATCGCCGACTCGCTGGCTCTGATGTTATAAACGACCCCCATCCGTGTGCAGCAACGTAGTGATCAGCTGGAATGTGTTCCGCGCCGCTGCAGAAGTAAGTCATGGCACCCCCGCGGCGTGCTATCGCACCTACGACCAGCTGGATACATGATCACAGCTCGGGATAGGGCGTGTGGCGCAGGCGTCATCCGCGAACGTCCTACGTGGCATCTACAGCGTCGAGCCTCGGTTCGACTACTTCCCGATAGACGAGCTTCATCCCACACTCCCGGACGAACCGTACGGGCTTTCGAAATTGTAAAGAAAAACGCTTTGTTCTCTTGTCCTCCAAAGTGGTCGATCTCATTGAGGTTATTACACTTTGCAGAATCGCCGAGATGCAAGCCGATACGATCACTCGAAGATATCCCAACATGCGAGTGGCTAGCCTTCGACTCCACTGGTCAATTCCAAGCAGGGCGGAGGCCTGCCTGAACCATCAGAAGCGTTCAAAGGGCGACCTCTGGTGTTACGTCCAAGAAGACTCGTCTGCAGAGGCATTTGTGAGGGCCGTAGCAGTAGAGAATGACAAGTGGAAGGGACACGAGAGTTTTTTCATTGTTGCGCCTCAGGTCGCAGCTGATAAAGGCTGGCTGGAGCTAAAGCATAAGTACTTTCCGGACGTTCCAGTGAGGGACGAATGGGTAGAGAATGGGGGATACGGCTTCTTCGACTGCAGGAAAGCGGAACGCTTTTTCGGATGGGTACATAGTGATCATGCGTAGCATTTTGCGGATGAGGAATCGCGTAACGATCTGTGGTTAGTCTAGAGATTAGTGTAAGGATAGGAATTATTGCAACTGTGAGTGTTAGGCCAAAAGGATGTCATATAACGAGGCCAGCCTACATATTCCTCGTAATGATCTAATACTTCGCGAGGTTACTTTTTGATACAGTAGGGTCGCCGTTGGCGACTGGTGACCTTGCTGGTTCACGCGAGGAGGGTAGATACTATAACAAAACTAAGTTTGTAACAGCGTGGGGTGACGGACTGTTTGGCCAGAGTCGCAGAGACGGCTATGGTGATACAAGGGCGCGACCTTGGATAGATTGCAAGTTGCATGGTACTTAGGACCTGCCTACGGAAGACTCCCTCTGCGCTGCCATACGGTCAATGTGGGATCCACTCTTCGCCATCCGTATGAAACGATTTAATGAAGCGATATAGTTGTTGTGGAGGCGACGGTGATTTTGCGTAGGAAATCCAACAGACGCATCCAGGAGACTGTGTTAACCGTTATATATATCTTTCGTTTTGGAGGCACGATCGCGACGCGAGAGGGAAAGGTTGACGACGCGCGCGATGCAAGGAGGCCTCGGAGAAACTTCAAACGAGTGTGGATGTGGCGATAATGTAATGCCAAATCGGGAAATGAAATAGTTGTGGGTGCATGTTTATGTAACTAGGTATTGTTGCTTGAACATCAAAGCGTACCACATCGCGTATCATGACAATTTCATCCAGCGCGCTGTGGACGGTGAGTGGAACAAGTTGTGGACCGTAGAGCACTATAAAATCCCACTGTGCTCTTCCTTCCTACCTTGTCCACTCCCACTTCGAATCTGCGACTCACCCAGATCATCCTCAGTTGTTCTCCCTCACTTCATTCCAACAGTCCGCCCGATTGTTCCCTGCCTACTTCAATCGTCAACAATTTCTTGGACGCATCAATGCCTAAGATTGGTTCCTTTTCCGCCTGGATCGTGTGCGACGGGAGACGCCTCCCCGAGTATTCAGTACAAATTCTGGATCCCAACGCGTCCAAAATTT
>JBBPPX010000206.1:0-49915 GCA_038092235.1 Leccinum boreale | reverse complement strand
TTTGAGTTCCTAGCTATGGCCGTATATCCTTGGCCATGGGTGGTCCATAAGATATACAGATTACACACATTGTACGAGTAAAGATACATATATTTGAGCATATTCAGATTCAACAAATTTTGTGATGTGGGCGGGCCTTTACTCGCACAGCCACTCAAATAAACACAGCCACATAGTAGTATAGGGGCTGGGGGAAAGCTTTCGAACCAAGTACTATCATCATGCACCCTGCACTATCCATTGATGAGATTCTTTGCCTTATTTTTCTTCACTGTTATACCCGCCATTGCTACATCAAGTTCCACTCACAGCAGTCAGTGCTTGGGACCCTTTCAGAGTTATTGTGTTCAGGGGACCGGATGAGGTGTCAGTGCATCATGATCTGTTAACATATATGCTTTCACATTGTATTAGTATCAACAGCTGTTATCATGATATAATTGTCAGACTCTCGTCGATTCGAGGTGCATTTAAGTTGCACATGTTATGCATGTCGACGTGTTCAAATACATGGTCAAGTAGGACAGTGTCATGCTCATCATGACCATGACACTATGGGAGTGTTCGTCTACTGTCGACTGCATTGCAGGCCTAAGCGTTGTCTGGCAAGAGTCAGAGGGAGCGACAGAATTGGTTGCTGTGTGGTAGGTTTTCGACATGTTGTTCTATTAGAAAACTCAATTTTAGATTGTATCCGTGTTCGTCGATGACTCTGTGGCGTCAACGCACCATATCATTAGACCAAATTGACATTTAAGTCATTTTGGAGTGGAATGCTCTGTATAACAACCTTTGCGAAGTTTGTGGTCTGGCAACGTACCCCAGTAGAACCGCACTCACCTTTGGCCATGGTCCCTGGATAATCGGGAGAGGCATTCTGAACGCGTTCTTCGCCTGGCTTAAATCACAAAGGCCTTCCACCAATGTCGTCAAACCGCTCAGGTTATATGTTGTCAGCAGCGACGACGATTGGTCCTACCGACGATGAGGATGTCAGGAAGTCGTGAGACGAACGCATCGCAGCGCAATGTCACGTACGAGCCTGAGAGAGCCCGATCCCTGCGACACCATAGCTTCCATCTCCTTCTCGACCTTCTTCTATCATTCGCGCTGATCGTCAGCACCGATACCGACGACGGGCCGCCGTCCGCCTTCACCCGCGTCGTCTGGCACCTCGCCATCTACACCTCTGGTTCCGGCTTGGATACCAATGATGCACCGAAATGAGACGAGATACGCACTTAGTGTTTCAATGCTCAATCCCGCCTCGCCAATCGTCTAGTGACCCCCCACGGTGCCAGTGCCGCTACTACCGGTGCCGGGAGGAGCGCGGCTGCTGTCATACCCGGCAAGCTTGTCCGTCTGCGCTTCCGGCCACTTCACGAGGAGCGCAAACGGTACGATGAGGTGGAGTGCGTCGTTGACCTGGCGTAGACGTTGAAGCAACGCGACGTGGACCTGTAGCGGTAGGTAAATCTTTCGGCACGGTTGTAGGACGAGGGAAAATAGAAGAGCAGGGAGAGGGGGAGAGAGAGATTGTCGTCAGCTCAGCTCAGCGACACAAACTAATTTAGGTCGCATTGTACAAGGCGCCTTGCACACACATGAATGGATTTTTTTTCACTCGTCGACGGCGGATAATAGATAGCGTGCCCGACAACTTGCTCGCGTTTGAGGCGTGCTGCAACAGATCTTCGCGGTGCGCCGTGAGTTGACCCAGATTCCTGTGGTCAACCACCAAGTTAACACGGACCTACGAAAGAAGTGTGCGACGGAGGAAGACATGGAGACTCCGAACGACACTCACCAAGCCTTGATCTGCCTGTCTCAATACAAAGGTCAAGCTTCAGAGACAAATGTCCTAGTACTTCACAGCCTGTACTCAGCGCGGGCTTGGGTCTCAGGCGCGACGAGAGGAAGAAGTGCACAGCGATGGAGACAACATTCGAGCCAATGACTAGTCATTCCCCAAACCTGGGTCTGTAACACAGAACTTCAAGTTCTTGCCCAGTAAAAAAAACAGAACGTGTTTGACATGGCCGAACTCAGTTGACAGCAACCATGAGAGCTGCTAGAGCCACGGGGGGTGAATGCGCTTTCAAACAGGTCAGCCGTGAGATATCCGGAGTGGAACAGCCCTCGTAATCAACATTTTAACCCAAGACGCAAGACATATTCATTCACGAGGATGTACGCCTTCTGACTCGTGGGAGGACCAATCTTCAAAGCTTCACCGTCCGTATCGGAGGTGACTTGCCAAGACCTCCAAATTCGACATTAGTACATCGATGAGGCATTAGAAAAGTGTACGCGGTGTGTGCGTCAACGTACCTTCATGATGCTTAATCCGATCCATCATAATCCGTGTACGTCACAAACTTCTCCTTAAGCGTGCCCACTTCCCCCGCAACTCTGCCTTTTACCTCTTCGTTGCGTCTTGCGAGTTGCTGCAGTTTGTGCGGTAGACAGTTATGATTGAGTAGAGATGAGTTGTTAGGTCTACGTTTGTCAACCTCGAGAGTTGACAAACGCGACTGGAGGCTCGTTATCTTGTACCACTGATCAGATTGTTCAATATATGCGGCCGAGAACGTGCCGACGCACAACTCCATGTTCTCTCCCTACCCTCGATGCTTCAATCTCGGTGCGTAGTTCCTCCTGTCAGGTCGAGTATAAAATTCTTGCGAGAACCATACAGACATCAAGGGGACGTACGTTCCTCCTTCAGACGGTTGTGACTCTACTGTTCGCCCGCTCAAGATTTGCAAGGTGTCGCCTCGGCCAAGCGTGAAACAACTCGGGTCCTGTTCTGCACAAGAGTTGGCATCCAGAAGACGTGCCTTATTAATCTCGTTCGACAACCGAAGTTCCCGACGCTGCGACTTGACGTGTCGACACTGTCGTCGAAGTCATGTTCGCTGCAACATGTACGGTGAACGAGACGGCGAAAGACGACGACGGTGAGCCCTGCCAGTGACCTGACAAATGCCAACAGGTAAAACCATTCACTGCTCTACATAGTTTTCTTTTTCGCGTACATTCGTCGTGCGTCGCATTCAATTCATGCGAGACCTTGTCGGCGATCAATGTCCATGGCTCGGCGGACTTGATGGGCAGGCTGTCTTCGTCCACTTCCCAACGTCGTCGCGTACAACACGCTTACATTGGCTTCCAGAGTGTCCAGTCTCCTCTTCGTACTCGCTACCTCGGCCTAGAGCGCACTGGCTTCGGCAGTCAATGATGTATTCGTCTCGGTCTGTTCCACGACTGCTTCGAGGAGAGGATCCGGATCTGGAGGTTCTGCGAGGGTTTTGTAGACATTTAAAAAGGCCGGTTCAGTGACTGAAGAGCGTTTCGTGAGGTAGGCTGTTGTAGGAATAGGAAATTTGGAATACTTAAAGTGGTTTGCCAGAAGGGTGTAACCTTGTGACGGTGTCTGAAAAATTCCACGCTGCGTCTCGTGACCTAAGGGTCTGCCTACGCGGGAGACTAGTGACCTAGAAGGTGCAGGCGTTGTGGCAGCTGCGAGACTCAGCGAGAGAGATCTCACCTGATACCCATCCTAGCGATAGCCCAGGCTGACACCGTGCTAGTGGTATCAAGTCCTGCAATTTCATTCATAGTCTGAATCCATCTAAATCTGAACTGGCTCAAAGAAGCCTCGCCATACCTGTCTGTCATGATGAGTACCACTCCCTTTGTTCCATACAGAGTCTGGGGCTGATTAAGTCTCGATAGTTGTGACTCGGAGTTTTAGCCATGGAGCGATGTCCCCACCGTCTGACTCGGATCCCTTCACCGCAGCTGCAAGGTATGGTACGCCATCGAGGTAGCCGTCGGCATGCTGTCCATCGCGACCAGAAATTGCGAGCTCCTTCTCTGTTACAGTATGATTCCCGTGGCTACACGCCAGAGTCTTGATACTAGTCCGACTACGGGTACTCTGTCAATGGGATCGCAACCCATGATTGATGTTGAGCACGCTCGCGTTCTATATCGTCACGCAAATCGTCTCGTTAAGCTTGGTGGGGTATGTTATATGTATACGAGATGCTGCTTGCGTACTGGTTGTCGTGGGGTCCTAAACGTTCTCTGATCGTTCGTTCGATGCCTAGCGATGTTATTATTTGACCGCCTCCTCCGCATCTGCATACCGATGCCCAAACCGAAGCTCGTGTTGCTGTGGTCTCCGGGTGTACGTATCAGTCTTGTGTCTGTCGAATCGCTGGACTGACATCATTCTCGTTTTCGTTCTCACTACATCCTTCTACCAATGCTCTTTCTCTTCCTGCCCCCTGTTAGATCACGTTCGAACTCATGGTGTTCTTGACGACAATAAGGAACGCACTCGATCATCAGGATGGCCAAGATCATGTATAGGGACGGGAGCGTGTACTTTTTCGTGCGTCTTCTTTGTTTCTTTCGCCTACGGAATGCGGCTCATGTGTATACATCGTGCATATAGGCCCTGTTTGGTATGTACACATTCCCCTTGAGAGGTGCAATCGTTCATCATTTGGCTCGATTATTGTTGTCTTGTGTAGGGCTGCGTCTCATCAACCTGCTCCGGTCCATCTTTGCACTGGTCAGCCTGCTCGTCTTTTGCCACACATGACCTAGGCTTGATCTCATGTACGGATGTTAAATCTGCGACGTTTTCTTGTAGATTGAGCTCATCTGTTGGGGTGTCTTGTGCGTGTCTCTTGTGGTGCGTCGACGTCACATCATGACTTGACACACGACACACAGCTTCATTTGGAGCACCTCCGACGTCCCGCTCGCCCGCCTCATTATGAACTTTTGCCGCGAATCGGACTGGATATGTTGTTGATCGGACGACGAATACAGGTTGACGCCGTGGACCGCTGTTGAGAGGCGAATGGAGTGGGTACTCAGAGTCGGATGATGATGATGGATCTGCTTCTGTTGGTGGTGGATGACTCGGAGGACAAGGCGGTTTTTTTATGAGAGTGGGAGTGGTTATACTCTTCTTTTCCTGGGTTCTGAAGATCTATGTTTCAAATCACCAACCAACACCACCGTTCCCTCGTGTGGTTCTCTTCTTCTCTTCCGTTCTCCTGTCCGGCGTGCTCCCATTCTCCTATTCTTGATGGAGGATGTCGGTCTTTCAGGTACAAGTCTATTGTCCCACGTCCAGTGGTGAGTTGGAGGGCATCCACTATGACATTGATGGTCGACTGCGAGGTAAAAGAACATCCAGAACTTTTCTGGATTCCCTCCCTACTTTCCACTCCCACCCCATCCCTGACCTCCGCTCAGTTCAACCCCAACCTTGGTATTAGTCCTCACCTGGTTCCTAGTTGCTTTTCCTTGTCAATTTGATAAGTACATACATAGTCTGCTGGGCAGCTGCATTTACAATAGACTACCTCATGATGAATGCCATTACTCATGCATAATACCTTGTGCTGGAGCATACATGTCATCCACCACCAAAATCTCAACCTGGTAATGCATAATGCATGCCATAGGTCACTACCCAACCCTTCTACTGTACATATCTTCAATGCAAAGAGTGCTGCAGTGGTGCAGCTTGAGGGGTTGCAGAACCAGAGTGGGTGGTGTGCTTACTGTTGTGTCCATAATGTGTGACCTTGTGGATATGATGCCATCTTCCCAGTGTTGTGTGGGGACTGAGTTATTATATTTGCGACCAAAAAAGGTATGCACATACATAGTGTTGTGTCCATGGTGACATATAGTGGCAGTCACAGTTGGTCAAGTGCCAGACAACTCTTTTCTTGTATTGCCCAGCTCAATATGCATTGCAAGCATTTTCATTGTTAGATGCTGGAACTTCCCAGTGTGCAATTTGTAGGAATATTCATCTTTTTGCTGCCATCCATGGTTCTTCAACTGGACATGCAAATTGGGATGGAATGTGGACAACTTATACTTACTCCAGACAAGAGGTTGTGATATAAATGCAATGCTTTTGCTTCATATCACCATACAAAAATCTCATTCATGAATGCACAGATACATCATACTACAACATGACCAAGTACATTTCTATAGACTCTTGGTTGTTTCAATTATTTTTTCTCTGATCTTTTGTTATCTACTTCTTCAAAATAACTGGATGTTCTGACTTCCTTACCAGATTCTAAGAGACTTCATTAAATTGCTAAGATAGATGGTTATTAAACAAACAATTAAAGATATGTTCAACATACTCATCCGATTCTGAAGAACAACATTCACAATCATCTCTACCTTTTCTTCTTTGGTTGCTTTGCCATATTGATTAAAAACTCCCTTCATAGCTGATTTCACCTGCTTGGGCATGTTTGATGCCTTGTACTTTTGAGCAGCAGATAGAAGTGGTTGAGAATCCTTCTGATGGAAAAGATAGAAAGAATGCTCTAGTATGAGCAGTGAATCTACAAACCAATAAAAGAGTATATTATGTTTGTTTGGTGTGTGGAAAAAAAAAAACTCAAAAGAGAGAAAAAAAATATACCAATGGTGGTCAGAAGGATTTGCTTCCATGTACCCAGATTCATCTATAATTGTCAATTTTCTTTTTGAATACACAATGAAATAAATGAGGAATTCACAATACTCTCAAGCTTCAGAATGGAAGATTGAGTGGGATCAATGTTGGACTGAATAATGACATGTTATAACCAAAAGACAATATAACTAATTCACACACAGTTTGATTGTGAATAATCTGACAATCACAAATTGAATTGAAATTTATTAAGAATACCAGGACATCATAAAAAAAAACTCACCATCTATCAATAAGAACAAGAACAAGAATCAAATACAAATTTGCATGATAACCACTTACAGGCTAAAAATATTTAAAAGAATGTTATTTCATGATTGATCAGACATCAGAATATTATTACAATAGCAGCAAAGAACTCACATCCTGCAAGAAATAAAACAGTGTTTTAGGTACAATATACACAGTGTGTGATGTATGTTGTCAAAGATGATACACAACAACTTACAGCCTTGAAATGATTCAATGATTAGTAAACAAAAGAAGAGTGAAATTAAAACATACTGCGTACCATCTGTGAGGAATTCAAAATATTTATCTTTAGTATAATAATCTTCAATATGTTGCATAATATACCTTCTATAATTGTTGTAAAATGAACAGTTAGAATGCTTTTGTGGTAAAACATAACTCAGTCTTTTAGAAATGTTACACAAGAAAGATAAATGTGATAAATAATAATAATATAATGTTGTTACAACAGAAAGCTCACCAGCTAAATACAATAGGGAAAAGTGAGTTGAAAATATACATCAGTAATGGTGATGAATCAATAATATGATAAGTAATATACAGCCTATAAATGAAATGAAGACAGCAAAAAACAAACTTGTAAATTGTTATGTGACAGAATGTCAAATAATCTCTAACTTACAAACTGTTATGTTAAAACAGAACAAAATCATGATATCATCAGCATTACCGATACTCAAATTTGTCCCTGGCACAAAACTTACAAACTGTCATTTGCAGACAGAATGGAGAATGAATGAACATGGCATCATAAGCATCACTACTCTCTACCACATTCCAAAATACACAACTCACATCCTGTCATTTGCAGAGAAGAATGGAGAATGAATGGACATGGCATGATCAGCATCACCACTCTGTGCCACAATGCACAACTCACTGGCTGCCATTTGCAGAGATGAATGGAGAATAAATGGACATGGCATGATCAGCATCACCCTCTCTGCCATATTCCACAATACACAACTCACTAACTGTCAGTTGCAGAGAAGAATGGAGAATAAATGGACATGGCATGATCAGCATCACCACTCTCTGTCACATTCCACAATGCACAACTCACTCCCTGCCATTTGCAGAGAAGAATGGAGAATGAATGGACATGGCATGATCAGCATCACCACTCTCTGCCATATTGCACAATGCACAACTCACATACTGCCATTTGCAAAGATGAATGGAGAATGAATGGACATGGCATCATCAGTATCACCACTCTCTGCCATATTGCACAATGCAAACTTACATACTGCCATTTGCAGAGAAGAATGGAGAATGAATGGACATGGCATGATCAGCATCACCACTCTCTGCCATATTCCACAATACACAACTCACTAACTGTCAGTTGCAGAGAAGAATGGAGAATAAATGGACATGGCATGATCAGCATCACCACTCTGCCACATTCCACAAGGCAAAACTCACATGCTGTCATTTCCAGAGCAGAATGAAATGATATATGTCCAATCAATTTTCATACATTTACTGTAATGATAACTCACTTTCTACAATTCCATATATCAAATTGGTATGTGCAAGCTAATTGATATGAAAACCATCTTACCCAAAAGTGTGGAAACCATCTTGCCAGTTTTCTGGGATCTATAATGTCAAGCTTGTGTACAGGAAGCACTGATTCAAGCAGCTTGTCTAGATCACATATGACACTTTACATTATAGCATCAGTCTTTGAAGAATGATCAACTTTCAGCACTTACTCTTGAACTGCATATCTAATACACAGTGCTAAATTTGTTTCTCGTGCAGAAACAAATAGCATTTGCAATGCTTCCTCATTCAGAGCTCCTGCTGTATTTTCCAGCAGTATGCCACATCCCTCATTCGAGTTGTGCATCCCTTACATGAAATTCCATGAGCTGGATCATTTATCAGAAAACAGAAACATACCTCGCATCCGAACACTACATTTTGGTGCATACTTCAGTTGAGAGAGACGACCCCATACATCAGCATCTTCAAAGATTCCATCAATGAGCTCATAAGCCTTCGTCACCCTTTCCTCTTGTGGCAACTTTCGATCATTACTGGATAGTCCAACCATGCCACGAGCCAGTAATGCATCAAACTTGGTGAACAACACAATAACAGGCACTGGACAAGTTGTGAGCTCGAAAAAAACATCTCAAAATGAACTCACCATTTCTTGTATCACATTCATCAAAAAACCTTTCCTCAGAGCGTTGGATTGCCCGATCCAATTTATCCATTGGGATACAGTACCTATACGTAGCAACTAGTCATCAACTGCCTTCCGCACTGTTGAAGCTCTTACCAGATGGCGTGAATCCGTTTCTTGAGATGAGTTGTGGTCGCACGATCAGCAATGAACTCCTTCAATCGTTGGAATTCATCTACGGAACCAGCTTCGAAGCCCCGCGAGTCATGGAAGACGAAATGGTTGTTGCTCCGGAAAATCAGTTCGTTCTCGATGTCGTGCATTCCGCGCTAGCGTGCATTTGTAAAGATGCGCATCATGTACGAGACTCCGAGTCCAGTATGTAGTAACTCCGAGTCGGATACTCACCCCTGTGGATCCCTCGACCTTGGTCAGATCAATCTAGTCGTAAGGTTTCGTAAACCAGTCATCCATATGTATCGAACTAGGCACGCACCTTATTGCCTTCTCCATCATAGACCTCCGGGTTTTCGTTTTCGGTAGTGTTACAGATCGCGCGGAGAATAGTCGTCTTGCCAGCGTTCGCCCGCCCAACGATAAGGATCCTGAAGCGGCCAAATTTCTTTCGGATATTTTCGAAACCACCTGTCTCGTTTCTCACCATTTTTGGATTCCAAATGTGAGCGTATTGTCGAAGAAACTGTGGAAGTGTCGATTTGAAGCAGTAGTCACCGTGAGGGCGAGGGGGGAAGTGGTTGAAGAAGCGCACGTCGATCGATCCCCATCTACTTCCGACATCCGCTTCCGACGGCAAGGTCAGCGAGTGGTCGGCAGGATTCGGAGACCACATTCATCCGTACGGTGTTTTTAGTTTCATCCGAACATGTCCACTGCACTGCGGAAACGGAACAAACCACGCGCGATAGACACGGTGCATAACCGTCATCTCCGAGTCATTACATCAATGTCCCTGTCTTGGTGCGAAATTTCAGAAAAAGGTCCGTCTTTACATTTTCTCAATGCCAAAACTACGTAACTAACATATTCGTACATCCTATCATACCTCACGAATGAACACAGTCTAAGCACGAGCAGAGATTTCTTGGAAACGGGGAGCAGCACAATCTTTGAGCGAATTCATCACATCAACAGGAGTGGTTTTTGCCATCGCAAGCTTGTGAGCGCGGCACTCGTCGAGGAAGTCAGTGAGCATCTAAATATACTCATATCAGAAGAGAAATATACTACTTATAAGTAGAAAGTGCAGACCTCGATGGTGGGCCGCCGCCAGCACTCTCAGAGTGGAATTGCACACCCCAAACCTTCCTACCCGAGCCTTCTGCCGCAGGTCGACTTGATGCCCCCGACTGACAAATCATTGCAGTTGATGAAGAATGGCTCCCATCCCGCTGGGAATGGGTCATTTAATGTCAGGGCATCATACTGATGATTTTGGCTATAAAGTACCCCGATGAGTCCAGTACGATGAGATCCCACCCCGTCACGTTGAAACTCGACCAGCTAGAACCCTGAGGCAGACACCAAAGCGAGGACGGGTTGGTTGTGAGTCTTACTACAAATTACTAACCAGTCCTACTATTTGTTCCATGTGCCTCACCACGTCCAACAACTTCGCACTCTCGTAGCTGTACGGCCTCGACGGGATGCGCTGCGCAATCGGATCCGTCGCTTTCAACTTCGTGAAGACGGCTTCCTTCAAAATAATCTTCCATGTCGTTTGGCCCTCCACCACACGGCACTCGACCGTCACCGCATCATAGTGGCTCGAGTCTATCGGTGGCCACCGCACAAGCTTCTCGATTCGCGCGCTGTCCACCAAGTCATGGTCGAATTTGCAGTCTGGCCTTTCGCACGCGGAGTCCTTCTTATCGTGAGCTTGACAGATGCTTTGGACTTTGGCATATTCTGTCTATGTAGCACAGCAAAAAAATCTCTCCCTCTTCAATGGTATCTATTTTCCCATCGATGTAATCTCACCTGAGCGTCGCCTGCCTTTCTCAATCCCGCCCGTGCCTCTTCCACTAGCAACGCCTTGGGAAAACCGAGGCCCTTGACGTGCCCCACACGTCCTTTTGGCGGGTCCGGTATCCTCACGTTCCAGCCGCTATCAAAGCCTTCATAACATCCATACCTCTCAAAACCATGTCCATAGTCGAAACTGACGACATAGGTTGTTCGCCCATCGTGGCTTCCCTTGGGACGAATTAAAATATCGCTCTACCTCGGAAGTAAGTAGATCCAATACGACTCACCAACTTGTGCACCCGATCGACGTTGAATATGGTATGACTATACTTGCATCCGTGACCCCACCTCGCTAGCTCGCATTTGCTGAGGAACAACCCCCTCATAGATCCTCTCAACGGTCGTGTGTTGATCACCGTGTGGTCTCGGCAGGCCGTACGAGCAGCATATTCGTCGCTTATAGGCATTTCGAAGACGTGGTTTTCAATCAAGCGATAGAAAGACGACGGCGTCTACAAGTCAGAAGGATCCGATATAATGATCTATCACACGCCCCGGTTACATGATTAGACCCATCGAGGCGCCGTGCCTCTCAATCACCGACAACCGTTAACGGACTCGATTGGGATCAGGAAATTCATGGAAATGAAGTATGTCTGGGTGTTATTCGGTCACCCATAAGCCCGAATGTCGTTGATTGCAATGGACGCACCTTCTTCGACTTCAAAGGTCGAACGTGCGTAGAAGTACTATTGTACGCTCTGACATTGTTCATCTCAAACTGTCTTCGGCTTGTCAGGCGTCCAGGACAGGCAAATGGAGATAAGATTAGTTCCAAGCGCCAAGGATTTGTATAAATTGATGTTCTAGGGCATTCATCGAATCCAACTCGACTAGATCAGTCCGCAGCGCAAAGGACTTCTGACTCGGAGTCCACGCTAACCACATACTGGAACAGGAATATATATACAACGAAACCCATCTGCCAACTGTTCACTGAAGGAAAATCGAGATCTACCGCCACTACTGATATCATCCTCAGCCCTTCCTCACCGTCATCCTCCGCGCACGAATCGTCATCCGTCGCTGCCGCTGCAACACTGGGATCCCTGACCCCTTGATCGGACTCGGACTCAGGCTCGCCGTAAGTTGGTCACTCCTGCTCGACTCGGAGCGCGCAGGTGAGCCCCGCCATACGTTGGGAGGCGACGACCTCGAGACCGATTCCGATCCTGATCCTGATCCCGATGCAGACCCAGAAGCGGACTCGGACTCGGACCCTGACCGAGCTCTGGACCTCGACTTGGACTTGGACCTGGGCCGCGACAGCGAACGCAGCCCGCGCAGCTTGTCCACGAAACCCTCTCGATCTGGAGACGTCCCCGAGAGCGAAAGCCGCCGGAGATGTTTCGCCAGAATGGGGAGCATGCTTCGCCCGAAGGACGCCTTGCGCGCACCCGGACTGGTGCCCGTACTGCTGCCGTTGCTTGGTGGCGTGGTAGGCGTCGTCGGAGCAGGCGTGTCGCTCGCGGACAGCGACGAGACGGAAGTGGTGAAGAGCGAGTCCTTGGATTCCCCAATGGGGATCGTGTCCGTACCCGAGTCTGCTGCGTGCGGATGCTCGTGATGATGATGGTGATCGTCGCCTTCCACACGCTGGGCACCCGACTCGGACGCGGATACCGATGAATCGCATCCAACGTGTTCCAAAAACCGTGTACCGTTGGTGTACGTAGTTCCACCGAGGGCCTTGCAGGCAGCGGGCAAGCCCAGCGGCGTCGAAGGCATCGGCGACTCGAGATCAATCGGCGAGAATGGTGTATCGGCACCACACTTGAGCAGCGAAAGCGCATCGCTGAACGGCGTGTCCTGGCTACTCTCGGTCATTGCGGTCGAGGCAGGCGTATCCGTGTCGGTGCTAGTCGCGAGGTCCGAGAGACGCATAATGTCGGGCGTGTCAAACGACGGCGCATCGATGGTCGTGTGTTGTGAGACGTCCGAATCGGGCACTGTCGATGGTTCGGTGGCACGAGACGCCCGGAAGGGTGAGAACGCGGAGAGACGAAAAGAAGATCTGGTCGAACGAGTGGGAGCTGAGCGTCTCGAGGTGGTCGAAGACATGCGACGATGTCCATTTCCTTCTGATGTACGTCTGGTATTCTAGAGAAGACGATAAAGGCACAGTGCGCTAGGGAAGGATGAGATGTAAGGAAGAACGGAATGCAAACCTGAAGGAGATCTTGGCTGAGGGTTACCGTAGATGCTGGAGCGTTTTCGGTATCAGCTTGCTGTTCTGTTTCTTCTTCTTGAAGGGCGGGGTCGATGGAGGAAGACCGTGAAACGTTGAGATTTATATTGCCAAGAACAACGGATTCCGTGGAACTCCTGAAGGAACGGCGGAGAGAGGTGGACAGGGAAGAGGGAAGACGCGATGAAATAGTTGGTGTGTCAGTGGTAGAACCCCTTTGAAGTCGAGGATGGCCTGAAAGGTAGGAATGATATGTCGTCGAAACAGAAGAGGCGGAAGACGAGGAGAACGAGGAGGAGAGCCTGAGGTTTTCCTGGATAGAGAGACGCGGACGAGAAGCGAGAGAACCAGCCAGCGTATCCAAGGCTGACTCCCTTCGCTGACCTCCGAAAACATCGCCGTCTGTATTGTCTGAACACTTGGCTATACGGCGACGGGAGAGGAGGGCGTCCAGTGCATCCTGCCTTTCTGAAGAAAGTTCTTGTCGAATGGACGAAATATCGGAAGGGGAAGGGGTGACGGTATCTGCATGTCGATCACCGTCTTGCGCGAGCTTCTTCCAAAACTTGGACCGTTTCTTCTGAGATTTGAGTTCCTTTCGAATGCTCAACGTCATGTTGAGAGCGGACTGGTAGTGCTCCGGGGTACGTTCGTTCTTGATGATGGGCTTGAGCCGAGCCAAGAGGGTGTTGTCGTCGTTCGCCGCATCCTTGATGGCGTCCACAATGATGTCTTCCGGAGAGCCGTGTCCCGACTGAATGACTTGACAAATCATGTCAACCGCCGGGCGAGGAATGCCAATGTCGACCAAGAGAGAGCAAAAGCGCTGATGCCTTGCCTCGAGTGTCTGGATAGTGCGGAAGTCGTCCATGACGCGTTGTTCGTGGCGTGCGTTGCGGAGCATCTCTGAGTAGAGTTCAGTGCGGGCATGAAAGAGGTCGGTGCGGTAATCATCGAGGTCTTGTTCGAGGGTGGAGCGTTCGTCCTTGAGAATGGCTATCTGTGCTTCTAATTCGATAGTCTTGGAGTCAGGATCTGCTAAGCTTTCAAGGACCGAGTCGATGGCGTAGAGTTCGCGTGTCGGGTCGAACGAGGGTAATGACGGCCGTAAAGGGACGAAGACGGGGGCGGTGACCAAAGTGGAGACGTCGCTCTCAGACTTTGTCTGTCGATGGAGAAGCCGAAAAAAATGCATGACAATGGACAAAAAAAGCTCAAAGCGCGGTCTTTTGAGCAATTTTTGTCCATGTCAGCCTCCACGACCAGCGGGTAGTCCGGACCGTCATCGCTCTTGGTCACGCGTTCTATCATAGACTAGCTCCTGATATAAGTACAGTACGTGCGATGGCTCCCCGTCTCTGCAGAGATGTCAGACATTCTCTCCGTGAACCAGCTCATCGCAGAGAGAGTCCGTGAGCACCCGGACCTCCACATCCTTGCCATCCCAGACAAGGACCTCAACGTAATACGTCTAGACTTCAGCCAGAACACACGCTGACCCGTATCACAGTACACAAAGTACACCACCGCTGACCTCGATGCAGCCGCTTCCCTTCTTGCCAATCATTTCAGAGACTCTGGGCTCCTCCCAGGTCGTGCAAAGGGCGATTCAACGAGCAGACTCACCGTTGGTCTCTTGGGTGTGAGCAACATCGACTATGTCATCACCGAAATGACCTTGTATCGCATGGGATACTGTTCGTCTCCATCTCCTCTATGCTACTCGACTGCTTATTCCTTTCACAGGTGTTCTCTTCCTCTCCCCAAACAACTCACCGCCAGCGATCGCTCACCTGTTGACCGTTACCGATGCTTCACATATCATCGTACAGGACACTTTGCTCTCTTCTGCAACTGCTGCCCTTGCTCTTCTCTCTGACCCGTCGTCAGTGGCGATCATCCACCAACCTCCTTCAGACGTGTTCGGTCCCGATGCATGCGTTGCACACCCTGAAAAGACCTGCTGGGATCCCTCTCTCACCCCTGACGTCGAGTTCCTTATTCCCGTTTGCATCATTCACTCCAGCGGTTCTACCGGGTTTCCGAAGCCCATCATCTCAACCAACAAGGCTACTCTCGGGAATTGTAAGATGAACTTTGGCCTCACCGCCCTCACGACGTTGCCCTTGTACCACGTTCGCCTGCCTTTTTTTCTTCTCTGCCTGCTCTACTCAAACTCGGAACTCCTCGCAAGGCCACGGGCACTCAAACCTCATGCGAGCCTGGTATTCCGCGAAACCTCTCTATCTCTTTCCAACCCGCTCTATCCCGCTCACCTCTGCAAACATCATCAACCTCCTCTCACAAGCGCCCGATATACAGGCCTTTTTTGGTGTCCCGCTCGCTCTCAAACTGCTTGCAGAGACACAAGAGGGTCTTCAAATTCTTAGACGTCTCAAGCTGGTCATGTTTGGAGGTAGCCCCTGTCCAGACGAGCTCGGTGACCTTCTCGTCTCGGAAGGTGTTCCCTTGGTCGGTCATTATGGGCTCAGTACGTTCTTTTGTTCTTTCCCATGGTTCTTACCCTGCGAGTCTTACTGTCTCATATGCTTCAGCTGAGATGGGTCAGCTCATGACGTCCTTCCGTGATTTCACCACCGATAAGGAGTGGAACTGGGTCCGCGCAAGGGGTCCCTATATGCATACTGGCATACATGAATATATGCGCTTCGAACCCCACGGCGACGACACATATGAGCTCTATATCCTCGATGGATGGCCCACCAAGGCAAGTACTGTGCATACATACATCTTCATCTTGGGTATGAACGCCAAAAAGGTTATGTCAAACCAACCCGATGGGTCTTATGCAACCAAAGACCTCTTCATCAAACACCCCTCGATCCCTGATGCCTACAAGTATATTGGCCGGGTGGATGACACCCTCGTCATGGTACATATCTTCACTTTATCACCCTCTCTACCTCACTGTCTCCGAACACACCAGGTCAATGGCGAAAAGACCAACCCGGTTCCCATCGAACTCACTCTTCGTTCCTCCCCGTATATTTCAGAAGCCATCGTCTTTGGCGCCGCCCGCGCCCAGATCGGAGCGCTCATCCTCCTCTCCGAGGTTGCTCAAGACTGTTCGCACGATGAATGTGTCCGCCGCGTCGCGCCGACCTTTGCACTCGCCAACGCAGAAGCACCTTCGCATTCCCAGCTTTCAACGGAAGCGCTCGTGTTTCTTCCATATGGGACACATATTCCAAGGGCGGACAAGGGAAGCATCCTGAGGCAAAAGGTGTATAAAGAGTTCGAGGGGATGATCGAGGGGGTGTATAGGAGCATCGAGGGGGATGTAGGATCAGAAGGGAAGAAGCGGCTGGAAGGGGAGGCGGAAGCAAGGGCGGTCGTAAGGGAGCTGATTGGGAGGACGATCGAGTCGCAGATCGATGTGCTTCAAGACGATACGGATCTGTTTGACTTTGGACTCGACTCGCTGCAGTCTACACGCATCCGAAATGCTATCCAGAGGGTGCGTGCGTTTAGATTTTTCCTTCGTTTGGGTTGGAGCTGACAGAGGCTCCGTTTTAGGAGATCGATTTGGGTGGAAAGAGGTTGCCTACTAATGTTGTCTTTGATCATCCTTCCATTGCCAAGTACGTTGATATTATGCTTTGCCGTGGTAGTCACTCACTCGTCCTTTGCAAGGTTGGCCAAGCTCATAGTGTCGCTCTCCTTGGGTAAAGATAACAACACATTGCAGATCAATCCCCAAGATATCATGCTCAAACTTGTCGAGAAATACAGTCACTTTGCGTACCCATCCAAGGAGCACACCAACCAGAACGGCCCTGCTGGGAAAGTGGTGCGTGAGACCTACCTTTCCATGCCAGGGCTTGCTCACCGCCTCCGTCAACCCGTTCGTCATGTAGGTCGTCTTGACAGGCGCCACAGGTTCTCTCGGATCCTACATCCTTGACGAGCTCCTCGCAGACCCGTCCGTAGAGAGCGTCTACTGTCTCTGTCGTGCCAAGGACGACGTACACGCGGCGAACCGACTCACGGAGTCGATGCGGGCCCGAAAACTTACAACACGACTCTCGGGTGGTGTGGCACCGGATGTCAATCAAAAGGAAGAGAACCGGCGCATCGTGGTGCTTGCGGCGGATTTACCGGCGGTCCGGTTGGGTCTCGACGAGGCGCGTTACCGCGAGATCGTGGACCGGGCGACGGTGATCATTCATGTACGTGTTGTTCTTTCCTCCTTACCAATGGCCCGTGTGTAGTTACTCCGTTGTCCTCCTCCAGAATGCCTGGGCAGTCAACTTTAACTTGGGTATATCAAGGTACGTAGGAGCACCATATATGCGTCATCGATTCATCGACGACGTCACTCAACCCCCTTACTAACCAAGTAACACGCTGACAGTTTTGAAACACACGTTCGGGGCGCTGTCAATCTGATGCAGCTCGCGCTCGACTCACCGCGCGGCCCGCCCGCCCAATTCTTCTTTGCCTCGTCCGTGAGCGCGGTGGCGAATTGGCCTGTTGGGCAGGGATTGGTTCCCGAGGCGGTGACGGACAATCCGGCGGTCGCGCAGGAGATGGGATAGTACGTTCTTTTCCCTCGCTCGTGGCGTTTCCTTGTCATGATCATGTTACCTAACTGACTTGGCGTGTTGATCAAGTGCACAATCAAAGTGGGTAACGGAGAAACTGTGTCAGATTGCAGCCCGTACAACGCCGTTGCGCACAGGGGTTTTGCGTACGTCCCACAGACAATGAAAGGTAGTCATCCTGACGGCCCGACCTTTGTATCATCCCCACAGGCATCGGCCAGATGGTAGGCGACACAACCAACGGGATCTGGAACGAGTCCGAGGGGATTTCGCTCGTCTTCAAGGTCAGTTTGCGCGATCCTCCGGTTTCGCTTGCCCTCCCCTCTCTCCTTTCTCTTATTACTCACCCGAACGGTAGTGCGCAGACACGATTGGTATCCTGCCTCAACTCGACGAACATGTCTCGTGGCTCCCTGTCGACTATGCCGCTAAGAGCATCGTCGAGCTCGTTGGTCGCGCCTCCACGTCCACAACCACCACGCCGATCTCCACCGACTGTCCTGTGTACCACATCCTCCACCCAACATGCGTCCCTTGGTCCTCCATCCTCGGCGCCCTCCATTCAGCGGGTCTATCCTTCCGATCGCTCCCGCGACACGACTGGCTCAAGGCACTCCGTGCGAGCGACTCCAACGAGCAGCGTAACCCAAGCCGCAAGCTGTTGGCGTTTTACGAGAGCAAGTATGGGGCCACTGATGAGAGGGCGAGGGCGAGACTGTGTGTGGACAAGACGATCGCGGTGAGTCGGTGGTTGAGGGAGGCGCCGGTGGTTGGAGAGGAGTTGGTGGCCAAGTGGGTTGAGGCGTGGCGGCAGAGTGGGTTCTTGCCAAATGTTTGAGTGGAGAGTGACTATATTCGCTGTCGTCGAGCGTGCTCTCACAAGGACATTTGTAAATGTCACGCAACGTCATTGTCGTAGGGGTTTACACTTACCTCATTTTTTTTACTTGATGCAGTTGATTTTCCAGCTTCTGTAGGATGATGATGCGCACTGTACTGTCACTTGGAGCTGGCACTCCAGCATCAAACATACACATTATACCCGAGAAGACGAGCAATTACCAGTGAAAAAATCGTGCGGAGCCTCCTCGAGACTTGAGTTGATTTTTCTGTGAGTCGCCGTGTGAAATAAATGATCCAGACTGTCCTTCCTCAAGTTGGCGTGGCATCTTCGCCTGCGTAAAGACGATCTGTCCAACGACCCAGGCTCATCCCATGAGAAAGTCCTCGGCTGAGCAGACTCACATTGTCACCACGGTCGCTGCGAGTCTCCAATGGTCAATGAATCGCCGAGCAAAATGTGCACGCTCGCATTTTCGTCTCGGCCAAGCCCATTCCAATTGAACGTCCGAGGAAGCTTGTCTGATACAAGAGGATATGAACCCCCTTCATTTTCAATGTCCAATTAAAAGGTACATATCCTGTCGTCTCAGACCCCCAAGAGATCAAATTGTAGCAAACTCAATGTTCTGCGGTTGAGGTGGAGCTCTAGATGGACACTTCACTTCCTCATGAAATTGAATGGAGACCAAATTCGTAGGACAATCGGACGCCATATACCCGCCAGCCTCGTCACATCCGAAGCAAAGGTGGCAACACGAAGTTTAGACGCGGGTATACCAAAGCAATGGCTTTGAACGGCACAGCAGACGCCGGTAAAGGCGTGGGTTTCAGTGCAAAAGACAGCGCGAGAACGTGCAGGCCGGGCTAATCGGCCTTGTGTTCCATGAGGTCGGAGTCGAAGCCGCTGCCAGCGGTGGTTACACCCAGCCCCGAAAAGTTATGAGGGAGTCTTCTCGAGAGATGAATCGATGACAGAAGCCGGCCACGAGTTTCGCCGCGAGCGAGATAGATAAAATCTGCAATTGAAGCCCGTCGGATACGGACTTCCAGTATTCGTCAAAGACTCGACCCACGTCTGACCAGTGCCGAAGTTGCCATGCAAGGGATGTATCGCGACTACCTGACCGAGTGTTAGTCACAAAAATATAGCATAAGGATTGATTGCAGTAAAGAGAGTTCCAGACGAATGGAATGTGTACAATAGATGACTTCCTGACTTCCGAAATCTTCAGTTCTCAACGTAAACATCAACTTGAGAGTGACTTCAGCAGTTTCGCAAGGTAGCTACTTCTCCGCATCATCGTCACGGTTGACGCGACGGTAGCGCCCAGCCCGTGTTCTTTGAACAAGGCGACGCAACAGGGTTGACCGCGCCCCTCCACAGAGGTAGAAAGCACAAGACACAGTCATTATGAAGAGCACAATGACGGCGTACATCAGGTACGGAGGTGGAGAGCTAGCTTTCTCCTCAGCTGTTGCGTCAGCCAAAGTAGGCGAAACCACAGACAATGCATCTGTCGACTCAGCGACAGGGGTGGAAGTCGGGAGACCAGCTCCAACAGTGGTCGAGGAGGCTTTATCAAGAGTGGGCTCGTCGTCTAGATCCTGTTGAATAAACAACAGATAATTTTATTATTGACATGATGCGCCAATGAAAAGCATGGGCGGCTGAACTACAACTCAGCACGGAGCGGTACCTCGTTTCCTTGTTCATCAACCGCAGGCACCACAGGAAGCTGCGAGGAACTCATTAGCAAGCAAGCCGTAATAATGAGCATAGGTACTCAGACGAACCTCTCCAGAATCATAGATGACAACGTCTTCCAGTGGCCGATCATTGCCACCCTTTGGAACATTCTCTGCAAGGTGGGTGAACGCGACAGGTAAGGGACGCAATCAAACGAACAGATAGAAGGAACGCACCAATAGCGTGAACGATATCCATTCCTTCCACGACCTTGCCAAAGACAACCTGCGAGGGCCAGTATTAAACACTGGGCAAGGAACGGCTATTGAGACCTACGTGTTTGCCGTCTAACCAGTTGGTGATAACCGTGCAAATGAACTGTGCAAAAAGCTCAGTTTATATGTTGTTCAAAGGCCACCGATCTTACAAATTGAGAACCTAAGTGAGGGTTTTGTCACACAAGGGCACGAAAATAATAAGACTGAAACAACGTACCGTTCGTGTCCTTGCCCGCGTTAGCCATAGAGAGAGTGCCCGGACCGGTGTGCTTGAGTTTGCTAACAGAAAACGTTTAAAATGAATGGCCAACCGACTTCCCAATAGCTCACAAGTTCTCGTCCTTGAACCTGTCACCATAGATGGACTGGAAAACAGAGTTGAGGATTTACTAAATGAAAGTTTAGGCACACAGACCTTGCCACCCGTTCCGTCACCGCGGGCTATAGGTGTGGTGAGCCAATGCGGAATACAGGTACTCCGTCGAAAGAAACATTGACTTACTAAAGTCGCCGCCCTGGATCCTGAGAAAACAGCTGTCATTAAGCTATATATCAGGAGGCGAGGAGTTCAAGGACATACATGAAATCTTTGATGACACGATGGAACTTTGAATCCTTGAAGCCAAATCCAAGCTCCTTGCCAGTCTTATCCTTTCCGGTCGCCAGAGCGCGGAAGTTTTCGGCAGTCTTTGGGACAGTCTGCGGAACAACCTCATTTGAGCTCCACTCAAAACATAACGGAAAATATGTGAGAACGTACACCACCATACAGACCCATCACGACTTGAGGATGATTTCATTTTTCTGAGCCCAAACACTTGATATGCCCACATGATACTCACCTCGTCCCAATTCCTTGTCACCATGTTTAATGTCGAAATAGACTTTATGAGTGATTTTTGGGCCTTTCGCGGCGTCCGCAGATTGCGCGCAGAAGAAGGCGGCAATGGATACTATAATGAACGCAAGAGAGATACGTCCGAACATGTCAGCCAAGTGAGTGTAAGTTGTTCAACGTGGCCTTCTGCTGGCAGCGAACTTTCTATAATCTGTCCGTGAGAATAAAGTTCTTTTTTAGTCGGATGTAGCAGTCCACTAGTAACGATTCACCCAGCAACTTTATTGACAACTTGGAATGGACGATGGTCTTGTGCTCAACATTTCCACCGACTTTGCAGTCTCAGCGAAGCATATCTCGAGCAAAAAATCTGGCCGGTGGACCGACAGGTGAGATCCCATTGTGACGTGCCAAAAACGTCATCTTCACTATCGGGCGTTTACAGGTTAAAGACTAAACGAGCGCAGAAGCGGACAGCAAAGGGATCAGCGTCTGCAGGTCAGGTTCATTCAGATCCAGCTCTGGATGACGGCTTCGACGTGGAGGAACTCGACTCTTCCCGGCCGGCAAAGCGGGCCCGGCGGGATGAGCAAGTGGTTCGAGGCGCTGTGCCCGCAAGGAATCGGCTTGCTGGACCGCCTAAGCCTCCGGATCAGATAATATCGTCTCTATTCTCGCACAATCCCAAGGTTGATGCCCCAGAGCCCCAGTCTGTCCCAAAAGCCCCTTCTCAGCCCAGCAATGCCCCGCTTGCGTCCTCCTCCGGATTTTCGGAACTCAGACTTCATCAACTTCTGGTCTCCCACCTTGAGTCTAAAATGGGTGTAACAAAACCCACATCCATCCAACGAGCTGCCCTTCCCGTGTTCACCAATCCATCCTCTGAAGACATGGCAGATCGGGACGTATTCATTCAATCCCAGACAGGGTCAGGGAAGACTTTGTCGTTCCTCCTTCCTATCATCCATGACCTTCTTCCACTGAGTACCCACTCCTACATCGACCGGTATATCGGTACACTCGCTGTTATCATCGCCCCTACCCGCGAACTCGCGAAACAAATCTCTGACGTCCTCGAGTCCCTCCTTACACTAAAACTCCGACTCGACGACGAAACCGACGACGCTGAGTCGTCGACACGATATACCCGCTGGCTCGTTTCAGGCTTGCTGTCGGGCGGGGCAACGCGAACTCATGAAAAAGCACGCTTGAGGAAAGGTATCCCGATACTTGTATCGACCCCTGGACGGCTGCTTGACCACTTGCAGAATACATCTTCGTTCAACATCGGAAAATGCAGGTGGCTGGTGCTCGACGAAGCGGATCGACTAATGGAACTTGGATTCGAGGAAACAATCAAGGGCATCATACATGGGTTGGATGGGCGTCGAAAACTGGCCCGTCAGGCCGTCAACGAGGGGAAAAGCTTGGAAGTCGGTGGATGGGATTGGCAACGCAGAAGACGAACTATACTCTGTTCTGCGACTATCCGTGAGGACGTTCAGAAATTGGCCGGGACAGCGCTGGTCAACCCTATCATGATCAAAGCATTTGATACCGAGAAAGAATTGATTCAGCATCAACAAGGCGCTTCTGCGCTAGCTTCTTCAACGGAGAACTTCACCCCACCCGCTCAACTTGCACAAAAGTATGTCGTTGTACCTCTAAAGCTACGGCTAGTTGCGCTCGTTGCCTTGCTACGCTCCATTCTCGCACAAAATCAAGGAAAAGGTTCAAAAATCATCGTGTTCCTCAGTTGCACAGACTCTGTCGATTTCCACTGGCATCTATTAGGCGGTTCAAAAATGGTAGACAATTCTGGACAAAGGGACTCTGGTACCGATGGTGATGAGCTCTCCTCGGAAGACGAGAATATCAAGAAAGACGAAAAGGTATTCGTCCAATCACCACTTCTCCCTGATACGCATATCTATCGGCTTCACGGCTCTCTCCCTACTCCCACCCGTCTTGCATCTCTTCGCAGCTTCTCGTCTACGCCCGGCAAGAATAAGCATTCTTCCATGTTCTCTTCTGTCCTCTTGTGTACATCAGTCGCTTCTCGCGGTCTCGACTTGCCACTCGTGCGTGCCGTCATCCAATACGACCTACCCACTGAAGGTGGAGCGACTGAGTACGTGCATAGAGTTGGACGCACAGCACGTGCAGGTAAGGGAGGTGAGGCTTGGAGCATAGTCGCACCGAGCGAATCAGAGTGGGTCAGATGGGTAGAAGAGAAGATGCGAGGGGATGTTGTCAAAAAATCGGACGAAGACCGGAAGGCAAACGTCTCGCTCGAGGGAATGAGTGTCGAGCGCGTAATGGGCAAAGGCTTCGGAGGCAAGGGCTCTGAGTTCGAAGCCCGCGCAACCGAAGTACAGCTCTCCTTTGAACGGTGGGTGTTACGAAGAAAAGAAGTCAGCATCTTTTTTTCTTCTTTTTCTGTCCTGCTTCTCACCGGGCCTGTCTAGCACTCTGAATTTGCACGAAAGGCCTTCCTCTCACACATGCGGGCCTATTCCACACATCCAACAGACGAAAAGCATATGTTCCACGTCCGTAATCTGCATATTGGACACCTGGCGAAGGCCTTTGCCCTTCGAGAAGCCCCGAGGGCCATCACAGACAATGGCAAGAAAGGCAACTCCAAGGCTGCCAAAACCAAACCATCCAAATCTGTTCGCTCAGCTAAGGGTCAGCAGGGCCGCCAGATGGATATATCTGAACGTACAGGCGACGCGGAAAAACGGATGACCGAGGTCGTTCGCGCGCATGGTCGAATGTCGAAGAAGGGAGGGAAAATGATCAGTAGCGGGACGGACGAGTTTCAGATCGCCTCTGGTGCTTCTCTGGAGAAGCTCGTACACGGTCATCGATCATAGCCACTTTTTCCCACTCTAGGAACACACGCAAGGAAATGCGACTGAACTCACACCTCGCATGCTGAATATTCAAGCGTCAAGGGTATTTGCTATATCGAGCGGTGCGGATCTCCGCTGGGAGAAGTCGACGTTGCGCGGACCGAGCTACTCTCAGTAGATAGTACGTCCCACACCCTGAAAAAGTACAAGTCGTTCAACTGTGTTGGACCTTGGGTCCAAATCTGATGAGCAAAATTCCAGTTGTGGGCCGTCTCTTGAGAAAGTCCAGGGTTCAAGCTGATACCGTAAGGAATGCCTTATCTCTTCGGGTATAGTCTGTCTTTACCATCCACTGACCTCTCGCTGTCGCCTTTCGCTGTTGGCCATTATGAGCATTTCTGAAATAATTGCGACACTTCAGCTTGTTCGTCGTTCGATAGGTTTCAAGGGAAATCCGCTCGGTTGAGATGCAGAGCAGATCAACAATTCTTCGGCAAACATTACAGCATCGATACCCTCGCTGGGGCAAATCATGCAGATACCCGCTCTCATGAGAAGCAAGCAGGTCTCAGAAGTCGATATTACACCCTACAATGGTAAAACTCTCCCAGCGTTTTTCATTGGCTCGCCAAACTTAACTTTCCCGTTCGCTTCTTTCACGTATGTATGTAAGTAAGTACGTGCCCATGTATGTGGCATGACAGGTCTCTGATCTAGAAACAACGTTCTCTACCCTCTATCAGCGACACATGCTCTTGAGCTCGTATCACCGTGCCGCGTTCCCATCCCATTGTGCAGTCTTTCAGCGGCAGAGGGTTATGTTCGAATCTTGATATGAACTTATCCCTTTGTTCGTCACCATCATTTCCCCCCATCGCTCCCCCTGGCCGTTGACCGTTTCTCAGCGTGTTCTGGGGTCTTTTCCCCTTCTGCTCACTGTTCACGTTGTTTGCGTGTGAGCGTTCCGCTTCTAGATTGGATGTCCACCTTCCGTGACTGTTGCTGTCGCTTTCACGGACACGAGCACGCGGCGTCCTGTCCTGTCCTGTCCTATGTCTAGCAACGAACACACGCGCGCGCCGTGATGTGGAGGAATGCGCACTACTGCTATTCGCCGATCATTGGTGTACAGCATCGTGCATCAAATTTCCCATCCTTATTACGGGCGACGGCGTTTGACGGTTCGTGTCAGACTGGATAAATCGGTTGCACATTTCCAGGAACGCACTGGTGACTCAGTGGCGAATATTTTTTGAAGATGATCATCAATGACATTTAATGGAGGTTGTCCGTGGGCTAGGACAATGTGCGTTTGGTCCTGAAGCCTGAGGCCTGATGCGACAGTTGCCCTACGTAGGTTCCAGCCAGCTTGTCCAATTCGTCGTCACTGCTGATGGTTCCCGTTCCATGTGTATTTTGGTCTCGCAGCACACACGAAAATATGGATGTACCTCGGCGATCTCCACGAGAGCAGAGCTGATGGTGGACGAATATACGTGTCGAGAAGGCCAGGCCACATGCAAGGTTTCGGGTATCAGCATCAGCTCGTTAACCTGAACAACTTCTGATGATCCGAACCGCCTGATAATCGACGCCATCACCAACACCACCAACTCTGCCAAGCTTTCACTATGATTTCTTTGGGGTAAGTGTGTGGCTGAAGCGGAGGCAGTGGACGGCACAGGATCAAGCCTACAGCCGCATTCGCTTTCCATGGTTAGGTTACTAAGGGCGGCTTCTAGCCTGTGATTTTGGAAGCGGTGGCAATTTCATCGCGACACGCAGAAAGGTGCTGAATAGTGAATGTGAGTGCTTGAGTCTATTCTGCTTCTTCATCATTGCCACATGTTTGTAGGTGGTCCCTGATCATTCCTTTGTCACCTTATGACCCAAAAAAAGAGCGCCAATCATAAAATTGTTGCAGCCACAACAAGCATGTTGTTGGATCGCGGTGATGTTAGCTATGCCTACACTCAACCGCAGCGCCGCTCTGTTTACTCATACGACCGCGGAATCAAGTATGCCTCCTAACATTGGTAGTTCAGTAATAGTTGTCGGACGAGATGAGGTGTAATGACGACTCGGAAATGAGGCTCGAGGTCGCACAGCTTCGATGCACACTCAGATCGAAATACACTTCGAGATTTATTAGTAGGGTACATCTTGACGTAAAATCACTCGAGTCTGATTACCATTTTTGGAAAGTTGAAATGTTCAAGGCGTCACTGAACTGAACTTTGCCACACCGCAGGATGACCTCGTTGAACTATGTAGAGCCACCAAACAGTAATTTGGTGAGATTAGTTCATTAAAATCTTCGTTCATTTCACTGATTTGAGTCTAGATTTGCTGCATCTGCCAGTGAGTACAGCCTGCTACGAAGGAATCGCTCAATCTCAGATTCGCCTCAACGTATATCCAGCGCTCCGTTCACAAATCCAACGACCACCAGGACGTGTATGCATACCTTCTGTCACGACTGCATCGTGGAAGCCGTCAGACACTCACCTCATTGCCCGATTGATCGTTCTACTTTGTCAACGGAGGATTTGGCACCGGCGAATCCCATCGTGAAACACGTCCGTCTCGCGTTCTTCTTTTTCCACTGCCTTGCCTTTCATTTCTGACTGGCACGCGTGTCTAGCTCGTGGACGAACTCATTGTAGAATGTCCGTTGCGGTCTGCCGGTTGCCCGCACACGTGTCAACGGCAATTGTTGGAACCTCACATGAAAGATGCATGCCAATACGTCACAGTACCATGCTTTGAGGAGGGCTGTGACCAGATGATCCTGAGAAAGGATCGCGGGAAGCACGCAGACGCATGTGTCCATCGATTAACCGAATGCGACGGATGTGGTACCTCCGTCAAGTGTTCCGATTTGACCGTGGGTCGTGTTCCTTTCCTTTCTGCCATATCTATTGGATTGAGCAGAAAAACCAGGATCATAATTTGACATGTCCGTCAAAGACCGCGACTTGCTCCTTTTGCGCCTTAGAATTTGCGCGATCCAATTTGCAAGATCACATTGCTTCGTGTTCGGAAGTCACTGTTCCCTGCTCACATGCTGACAACGGCTGTTCCTGGGCCGGTCCACGTCGCGAGCTTGCAGAGGTTCACATCCCTTCTTGTCCGTACGAATCCATCAAGGGCTTCTTTGCTATTCACGGCGCCCGTGTTTCGTCTCTTTCCGCGGATAACACTGCTCTCAGACAAAGGATTCAAGCGCTCGAGGGGACCGTGCACCTGATGCAACGCGAGATCCAGTCGCTCGAAACAATTTTAGGTCCCTGGTATCGCCCCGAGGTGCAGAGGACAGGCCGCGCGGACGCTTATGATCATCACGTCCATGTACCGGATGGTGGCACTCTCCAAGGTTTCGCCGGACCTTCACTTTCCAGAATTATTCCTCGGCGTGGCCAGGCACCCGCAGCGATGGATCCATTTGATATGATCGATGCCGAGCAAGACGCCGTCGCTCCATTTTTCCCTCCGTCTGACGTCCTTTATGATAATCAAGGTCACATGCCAGCCCGCATGTCAGGTGGCCTGCTGGATATGCAATCACACCCTGGGCAGCGCTCGTTGCCACTCACGCCAGTTGCACCCTTGAATCTAAGCACGACCCTCGAAGGCTCCCTCGTTGGCCTACGAGACTCGATCACCGCAGTAGCCGCATCCGTTGATTCGTTGGCACGACGCAACGACATTGCGCTCACGAATGAGAACATGCGTATGAACGAAGAACTGGGATCACTGAAATACGCAGTGCATGGCATTCGTCTGCAGGTATGTCTCTCGGCTCCACCCGACGTTTTTGGATTAGGCAGGCCTATCTGTCAGCCTCAATGAGCCTGTGGCTGTTTGGGTTTCATTTACCTTTCATGGCGGATCTGTTCACGCTCGCTTACTTTTGGTCTTATCTTGACGCGCTCCGACAGGTGCACCGTCTTATGATGGACAGGAACGCTCAATTTACACGGCCGGGCGAGCCAGGCTCAGCGGCGAGTGTACCCGTACCTATACCTGCACCTGCGCCGCCTGCTCAGCCCCTGTTCCACCCTCCAATCATGACGCCACCATTTCCTCCTCCGCATGGGACGAAGCTCTGATATCGATGCTCGGGACGAGCGGACCGGCGTGTGCGACCGATGGCGTTTCATCCTGTCATACTCTCGTACAGTCACGTACATAATAACACAACGAGAGAGAAGGCGACGGTACTATACTTGTCAACGTCGTCGAAAACGCTGGAAGGTGCTTTTTTTATTCCCGCTCGGCGATCTTACAGCATCCGGTCCGAAGGGTCGGACGACCTTTTCCAATCGCAACGAGGTCCTTAGGGATCCTTGACGTTGTTGGTTCAAGAACGTTGAAGGTCATCTCAGCAAACTGTTCGCCGCTCATTTCTTTTCTTCCCATGTCACTTGTTTTTGGTTTTGTCTCTATAGCAAGGTGGGCGCTCTTGCGGGGGTCGTGTTTCCGCTTCCGACGGTGGGCGCGCGTGCATGCATCGATCTGTTCCAAAGTCTGGTCCAAAGGGAGCTCAATTTCAATCGTTGGGTTTGTCCTGCCCGACTCGCGTCAATGGGCGCTTGGTTATGCCCATGGAAATTTTTGAAGAGCCTCGGTCCGCCTTCCCCGGGGCCTTATCTATATTACCCTCAGGGTGGACGTTCATGTACTGCTACAACATGACACGACTCACCGAACTCACACGTACGCCAGCCCCAGACTGGGGTACGTTGTACGAGACGAATCTCATCGCCATGGGGCGCCGACTTGCGTAGCTCCGATCCGACGCGTGTCTGTTGATCGAAGCTGGGCAAGTCCGCCCGGGCACCGGGTGGGTCATTTTTTGAAACAAAAATGTTATTTTTCCTCTATTCTCTTCGTTCATTTCATCTGTCAATTTTTGACTCCGAAGCAACAGCATCCGCGAGATAAGCGCGCTAAGCCTTTGGATGACAGTATCAATCGTGATACGAGCCACAGTGGTTATGCCCGAGGAGGCGGGGCTAGAATGAATGAAAAGACACCGAGGAACTCAAACTTTTGGGACGCCACTGCGGCGATGATGGTGGAGACGTTTACGTTGAACAACTCCACCGTGCCACGTCCACGCTTCAAGTTCTCACACAAGGCTTTTGCCGTGAGTATAAACTTTGTTGGTGGAGGTGAACGTGCTACCACACTCACGGGCCCCACGGCCCACGGCTCCGACAGGGGGAGACGAGACTCAAACTTTGAGCTTTTTTTTTGACGTTTCGAAACCGTCCAACTCCGAGAGCTTGTTGGTTAGGGACCCGCTGACATCGTATCTTTGTGACATCCGTTCATCCGTACATTCTTTCATCCCCCTTCGTCGCAAGTTATTTTTTTTTTAATACTAGGAATTACGGAACTTCGTGTCACGTTGTCACATCATGTCACGTCACAAACATCATATCACGTACATTGATACAACGTCACGACAACGACTCACTATCTATCATATGATACTGAGCGTAACTTACGCTATCACTTGGCCAGCGCGTCCCGCCGGCGGGGGGCGTTGCAAGAAACCTCGTAACTTGGTTACTTTATCTCGCCTCGGAGCGCGCATGTCAACTCTGTGGTCGTAGTATTTGTTTGTAGCAGATCGACCTGATATTATTCTCAAGCCTATCCTTGATTTTTTCGCTAGATTCCTGGGCAACTGCACGGCGAAACTCGTACTTTTTCGATCCGAGTCTTGGACTTTGAACGTTTCCACGTTGCATATTTATTTTACATAAAAATGATACACGCTCAGCCTGTCTTTGTAAGTAAGAATCAGAACCGTTGATCGGGCCCTCGGCGAGCGAGCATGCCGGCCGACCACGAAAACATACTTTTATGAATGAACGAACCCCCAAGAACATACGTGTGGACCACACGGTGACTAAGTTTCGAAGGTCAGCCCCATATGGAGTCTGGACCCGTAGTGCTCAGTCAGCGGTCCGAATCGGATCTGTGACAGCGTTCGTGCGCATATGAATGAGCGAAGAAGAAGAAAAGGAAGAAGAAGATTCCTGGAAAGTACGTTTGACCGTGACGAAAACGGGTTCCCTCGGTCACAAGATATGATAGTCGGTTCGGAGAAGGAGGCGAAGCCGAATGCACCAGAATAAATGACACGACCCGGACAACGCTTTCCCCCTCCTCAAAATCCGAGGTCTCCCATTCCCCCTCGCCTGGCAGCCCGAGCGCCAAGCCCGAACCCCGCCCAAGTCCTTTTTTGATTTTTGTCATTTCGGTTCGGTCCCGGCCCTTGTCGTTCTAGGTTTGCCTTCAGCCACAAACAAAGAATTGTTAGAAAAAATTGAGGCACGATTTTTTTACTCCAATTCCACACGTAATAAAACAGTCGAAAATGAAAAAAGAGAGAGATATACCGGCATTACGCTAGTTACACATTATGAGGAGTAATAATTTCTTCAAAAGAAGAGAAATAAGTATGATGTAGGGCCAGGCAAGACGTACGAGGCAAGGAGAGTGATGACGAGCGAAAAAGATACTGACAAAGATAGGTCGTTTTAATATGAGGTTAGGATAGGGGGGAAAGCAGGAGAGAAAATGAGAGACGCGATATTGGGCAGGGACAAGGAACGTGAGTCAGCGAGGAAGGGGTCAGATAGCACGGAGTAGCGAGTCTCGAGACGAAGCAAGTATAGCAAGCAGCTCAAGCGCAATTTAACGAAGGAGGGTTTGGAAACGATACCACCAGCACGCCCAACGGCGCGTCACATTTTGAACACAATAATACAAGGGAAAATACGAAAAGAGACGTTGACCAAGAAATGGCAAGAAATGAGATCGAACACGATAATTAGGAAAAAAAAGGGTCCCAGACGACCAAAACATCCACCAAAAGGCGGATCCCGACGGCACGATATATAGCGAGAAGATCGAGCGGTGCCTTGGCCAAGCAAGCAGGTGTTCACTTTTATCTTCGACTCGGCCAGCGACCCCGACAAACTCAGGGCAAGGATGTGAATGGTTCCTGCCCATGGCCAGCCGCGTACGTATATTCTTGCGCAGGCGGCGCGTACCTTGACATGTTGGGATGTGGTATGCTCATGGTATTCGCTGCTCTTGGGAAGGACCCTTCAGGGGGGTACTGTTGTCCATACGAGGAATCCGTTGGCGTGGATCCGGAAAGAGGAAGAAACGGCGACTCTGGGGAGTGCGGAAAAGTGGATGGGGGCATGAAATTTCCGCCGTGTGAGTAGTGCTGCTGTTGAACAGCCGGTTGAACAGAGGATGACCGAACCTCAGAAGGCGGTGTAGGGTAGGAACCTTGCGATTGAACGTAAATGTGAGGAAGAGGTTCCGAGGTTCGTATACTTCCGCGGCGAGCGGTTGAGATCTCTTCGTTTTCCGGAACCTGTGAAAGCTTGGAGGCAGGCAATGAGCGATCAGTGCGGGTTCGCAAGGGGAAACGAAATCGCCTACAGGACTGTACTCGTAGATGCCTTCGTTGCGCAGCCCAGAGGGCGCAGACTCTTTGGCTTGCCGAATAAGCGGGCTCGTTCCAGGCGATGCCGTAGATGCGGGAGAAACATATCCCCCGATCGCCTCGGGCGGGTCTTGTTGTAGTTTGTCCCGGTAGGCGAGGGCCGCGTTCATTTGTGCCTCGTTGATAGAACCCTGACTTGATCGACTTGACACATTAAGCGCGGATAACCGGGTTTCGAGATAGTGCCCAGACGCACTATGACCGATCGTACGTCAGTCCCATCAGCGCCAGCAGAAACATGAACTAACGCTCACCAAGATCCCCGCCTGGTGGATGCATCGAAGCCGATGTGATCGACCGCTACACAACTGCTAACGTCTGAATACATCGCGCTCGAGTCGCTTCCAGTGATGCTTGCAACAGATCCGAATCTCGAGATAGCACTGTAGCTGCCCGAGTCCTCCGTATCCTGATCCGTCTCGCGCGATCTTGGGAACGACCACCGATGCAGCTGGGCGATATCGGGGGACTGCAAGGATACGGGCAGTGAATCGACCTCGCCAGGGGGAGACGAGTTGGAAGGAGACGAAGGGTCGCCGAATTGGAAATCTGGGGTAGGAAGAGGTCCAGGAATCGGAGATGAGAGGGTGCGAGAGGTGATGGCATATAGACGGTTATCAGGGAACCTGCGAGAGGGACCTGGATGTGTTTGGAGAGAGGGTGGGCCGCTTTCGGGGACGAGAGGGAAAGGTGTTCGTGCAGACGCGAAGACGTGGGGTTCGGAGGCACGGTGGGAGAGCGTGGGCCGCGGATGTGAATATCCGTTGCTGCGGATAGGCCCAACGCCGTGCGCCGAACGCGTCAAATGGGCGGGCGTAGAGCCAGCTGGCGAAAGTGGAGATTTTGGCAAATACAGCGCCTCGTTTTTTTCCTTGGCGATGCGGGCAAATGGGTGGTGCATTAGCCGGAACAGGTTGCCGTCCATCGATTTACGTCGGTCCGGATAGTAGATTGGGGGTGATAGCATGTTTGGACCCGTGAGCAGCTGTGAGGGCATGGTCGGCAAGGAACCACGTCGCGTGTTGTAGAGGTCAGAATCTGGGGAGTTGGAATCGAGCATGGGCGAGAGGCGGACATGAGGGGGGAGATCGGTGGGCGTGCCCGAGGAAGATGGCCATGGTGAGAGGGGCGATACAGGGAGGGGAGGAGAGCCAGACAATTTGAGGACGGGGCTGGGAGAAGGCTCCGTGGGCGGCGCGCCCGAGGAAAGATCGTCGTCTGGGTGGATGATGGGCTTCTCCGTCGCGGTAGAGGAGTTGGAAGACTCGTTTGGCGAGGCGTCCCTGGACTGGGAAGACATTTTCAGTGGCGGATCGGTTAGTTTTTCTTGGTCGAGTGACGAGGAGACGCGTTTGCGGAGGGCCTTTTCCTTTGCGCGTCTGTAGGAGAGGGTGTGAGAGAAGGAGTGGCGGGGAGTGGAGACAAGTACCTGTTCTGAAACCAGACCTGTGATGGGCGCGACGAGGAGGATGAGCGCGCGTCACGGGGACAGTGGAGGAAGGAGGACGTACCTGTACAGCGCGGGGGGACATCTCGAGCTCTGCCGCGAGCTTTTTGCGGAGTACAGCATTTGGCTTTGTGTCCTTGCGGAAGACGTCTTCGAGGACCTTGAGTTGGTGTCTGGAAGTTCTCTTCCTATGCTTGACTTCGTTTGGGATGTAGGGGAAGAATGTCCTGAAATCGACAGACGTGGGGTCGACTCCGGGGGGCATCAAGGAAGGAATGCAAGTACTGGGATACCTTGGCTGGGGAGGGTCCATGTGGTGATGATGATGGTGCTGTGCAGGTTGAGCGGGAGGAAGTGGAAGTGTGGGGAGATGAATGTGTACGGGGTACAACAAAGAGTGTGAGTGGGACGGAAAGTCGGACATGTCCACAGAGGGATCTTGCCAGGGACCGAACTTACTTATAGCTATAAGTTCATTCACACAAAACGTCGAACCCTGAACTTTTTTTTTTTTTTTTTTTTTTTTTGAGGAACCGAAAGAGATCTGCCCCGACCGAGGGTGGCAGTGAGACCTGGCAACGGCTCGATCGCGATCGACTCAGCCTTCCCCCAAGGAATAATATTGATATCTCCTCCTCCCCTCCCCTCTCTGAGTACTCCCGTGGATCTCCAATTGCCAGATCCTCGACGCTAAAAAATATCCTGCTCGTGTACACCCCGATTCTCCCATATACTGATCTCCCCTCGTCCTGGGGTTTCCTCCCTCCTCGGATAACTACATACACGTGTCCCCACTGCGCCTCCTTTCAAGTCCCTTTGCCGCAGTATGCAAATCGCCGGTCAGATCGCCACTCTCCCTCGAAACGCACAACTCCCAATTCGACAGGCACTGTTGGACCCTGCACACCTATTCCTACCTTCGAGACCGGCTAGGCTACACTGCCCCCTTTCCCTATTCTCCCTATCCTCAATCCCAATATCACAGTCCTTTGCAAAATCCCAATCGAGCTAATCGCCGATCACAACTTCAACCGTCTCTCTCTCCCGAACCTGGATCTCAACCCATCCAAATGCTTCTTGCACTGCACCCAACCTGCGTCGCGGGTTGACCTACGTTTATTATCAAATTCGAACGCAGCAAGTTCTTCTCTATCGGAGTCACCCGTGTGCACTGCAACGTTTCAGTACCCCCCTCTCCAGCTTCTCTCGTTCCAAACTAGGCTGAAGGCTCCTCGTCGGCGTGTGAACTCCACGCACCGTGATCCATCAACTTCTTTACGCGCATGAACGGACGGATTGGCCCGACAAATATCCGAATCGCGTCCGAGCGGCGTCACAGAACGTTCGAGGCTCCCTCCCCCCCTCCGATACGTGAGGTTATCAAATCCAATCGATTTATGCACGGCACGGGAGAATCTCACCCCTCCCTCCGCACATTACTCACCCGGTTTCGTGTCCCGCAGCCGCGGCCGGCCACCTGTCAAATCGGCGACCCGCCCCAGGCGCGCTCGTCCACCTTCTCCCTCTCCGTTTGGTAACCTCGTTTCCTTTTCGGATCCGAACCATGCCTTGGCCAGCCTATCAACGTCACGCATCTGACAACCCCCGTCCTTGGCTTACATTAATGGTTGTTTGGCTTCCCGAGACGCCCACTGATAATACCCGGGGTGGGTGATTCCGCAAGTCTCATCCCCGTTGACAGCGTTCACCGATATACGGAGGTCACGAGCACGGGTTGCCAGCCTATCAACGTCATGCATCTGACAACCGCCGTCCTTGGCTTACAAGCTGTTTGGCTTCCCGAGACGCCCACCGATACATGGGATCGGTGCTTTTACAAGCACGGGTCGCCACCAAGACACGCAAAAAAAATCACAACTAGTATATAGCATATACGAACGCATGTATATAAAGATCGGACAGAAAAACTACAATAAAAAAAATCACCGTCGTGATGATTCATAAATGTAATGTACGCCAACATGTAAAGGAAAAACCACCAGCACTTTACCACGAGAAAAAAAGAAACGCGAAAGGGATTTGATTTAAGAAGAGGTGGCATGACGCTCCTCAGAGAGAAATGTTCAATAGAGATGTATTGCCATGTGCAGTACGTACTGTGCGGTATAGTTTATGGGGTAGTCGACGAATGGAGATGGATTGTAGAGTTGAGACCAGTCATAGATGCCGATTGAGGTTTTGAAGAGAAAAAATGACGAGACGAGGGGGGACCGCTGTTGCATATATGTCAAGCGAGGAGCGAGGCAGAGGAGTTTCAAGCAAAAAAGAAAAAGAAAAAAAAAAAGAAAAAAAAAAGATATCATCCCTAGAAAATATAATGTTATAGTAGCCAACAATGTCCCAAGAACATTTACAAGTCGCATAAAAGAGGAAAAGCCATAAAATCCTTTCCTTTTTTTTGCAATATCCAAGATGGAGGTGAAGCGTTTTGACGTGTTGAGCATAGCATGAAATGGCATGAGTGGCATGGACGGGCGCCCTCTGGCAGGAACCAACAGAGCAGAAGCATCAAGGCAAGAAAACATCAAGTCACCGACATCACGGACTCAGGTCCATCGCGACATCGCCCCCGTAATCCGGTACGATAGAACGACGCCCGAGAATCTCTTCCAAGAACGTCTCCGGAACACTCGCCAAGGGCGACGTGGCAAACAGACTAGACCCCGTCGCCTTGGCCTCTGCATACGTCCGCTCCATCGCAAGACGTACTCTGCGCACGATAGGGTGGGAATACACTCTCTGGATATCGACGCGCTTCACTGGATCCGTCCTCATCATGCTCTTGATCAGGGTAAACAGTTCCGGGCTGCTGTCCAGGTCCACTTGGCCAAAATCCTCTTGTCTCAGGCGGTGCCACCCGTCTCCCCTACAAACAAACAGGCACCGTTAGCTCACCGCCAGAGCCGCGGGCGTCCGAATACAGTTTTACTTACTGATCAGGCACAACAATGTTTGTCGCCGTTTCCAGCATTGTCATGCCGAGACTGTTCAATAAAGATATAGTGAACGATTGACAGCTGACAGTCGAACTCATACCTGAAGATGTCGGCAGCCGTACCGTAGGTCCCTTGCAGGACCTCAGGAGCCAAGTACACTTTATCGCCTTCCCGTTCGAACCCTCCCAGCGAAACACCGAGTGGGCTTCCACCCCTCGTTCGAGGCCATAGGGACGCCATTCCAAAATCACCGATCTTGAAGCGACCTTCTTGGGTTACAAAGATATTTGCCGGCTTCAAATCTAAGTGGATGACACCTGACTCATGGATGAACCGGAGACCCTGCACAGAGCAAACAACATGAGTAACACGCCAATCCAATCCAAACGTCCCACTCACATTACTCAAGTCCGCAAATACTTTCCATACCCTTGGTTCGTCCAGACGAGGAAACGCTTTACCATACTCCCACAGGAAGTGGGCAAAGTTTCCCAGCTCACAGAGCTCAGTACGAATGAACAGCGCCTCGTCCTCTTCCCAACTATCAATATATGCGAGAATATTTGGATGTTGACCTCCCGTGGTAAGATGTTGCAAGATGTCCACCTCTTCGCGCAAGCGCAGTCTAACACGACAAAAACACAAAAATAAATCATGCGGATATTAAAAGCCAAAAATGTGCCTCATACCGGTGACGGGGGCCTTCGAACGGCTTAGACCGCTTGACAGCCCATACCTCGTCAGAAGATGATGATCCATTCTTAGATCGGACTTTGAGGACTTTGCCGAATTCGCCGCTGCCGATTTGATCGATCTCTACAAATTCCTGGTCGAAGTGGCCCAGCTTGTCGTTCGCCGCGGGCCTACCCTGTTGGAGGGGCGAGACAGGCAGTCGTTGTGAGCTTAAACCAGGTCCTTGGCGCCGTACGAGCGTTGGCGAATTCAGCGTGGTCACAGAGCTATTTGAAGAGGAGCGAGAACCAGGTTTCTCCGAAGGTATGTCAAGGTGCACCATAGCGTTCGGGGATAAATGTGACGGAACGCGCCGATGCATGGGCCAATCTAGATCAAATGTGCGCGTCAAAAACCAGTTCGTAGATCTGATTAGAATTCAATGATGGAACTTACCTTTGCTTCGCCGCGTTGGTGTGGTAAGGGAGGCTTCACTGCCGTTCGAGAAGGCCCCACTGCTGCTCCGGCGCATCAGCCAACGTGTGCGTTCGACAGGCCCAGCGGGTCCAGACGACATAGGTGGCCGGCCGATCCCAAGACCCTCGTACTTCAGTTCTTTCCTAGCACTCGGGCTGTTCTCTTCTTCGTCGTCCTCGTCAGAACCTTGCAGGTCCAAGCCCTTCTTGGGGTCGAGCGCAGGAAACGCTGCAGGCAAGCTCTTGCGGGGGCCGTTCTTCATTTTGCCCGCGGGTGCCGCTCCGAGGTCCAAGCCACCAAAGTTGAACCCAACTCTATTGGCCACCGCGCTTTGCCAGGGCCTGTTGCCGCCAAGGTGTGCATTCTTGAGCTTCTTGACCGGGGTGCCTGGTGGCTTCTTTAATCCTTCGGCCGAGGGTTTGCCGCCCGCCGCAAGGGTCCGAAGGATGAATGCGTCAATGTCAACACCGTCGTGATTCGTTCGCAAGCCGTCGTCTGATCCACTAATGATAAAAGCGGCCGGCCAACCAGAATCAAGGTTGGGCATGACGCCTGGCGTAATAAGGTCATCTCCGACATCTGAATTCAGAGAAGATGCTGGCGTCGAGTTATGTGGCATGATCGAGAGCGAAGTCCCTGCGCTATTTGTGGCATCTTCATCATCACTCAAGGCGACACCTGAATCACGAGGCTTATATTTCAATGGAAGCATATCCTTGCCCTTCTTTCCGTTCTTTGATCTTGGGGAAGGCGTACCCTCGGTCACGTTGAACACGAACGAGGTCTCCGGTGGATCACATGGTTCAAAGAACATGTCGTCCTCGTCGTCGTGGCTGCCATGAGGTAACGGAGCAGGAGAAGAATCCGATGATGGTATGTTGAGAGTATTACGCCAGAGCAACGTTGCAATCGTCTCGCCGCCGGGTCCCCCGTAGCTATGTCTGTTGGGTGCCAATATATGCGCATTGGCACGGGGTTTCACAGCAGATGCGGTAGCATTGGATGCTGTCCGTGACCGGGTCTTGGAAGCACTTTGGGGAATGGATGGTCCAAAGAAGACGGAGGCGGAGCTATTGCTGGCGAGACGCGTCATTGGTTGACGAGGAGCTGAGTCTGAGCTTGCTTGTAAGTGAGGATGTGCCCCACTACTACCGGTGAGTCGTCTACGGGGTATTGGAGAGTCGCTTGCTGGATGAGGAAATGACTCGATAGCGGAGACTCGATTCCGGTTGACTGACGGGAAAGAGACTGGTGGCGGCTTTGATGAACGTCTATGCTTGGAACTTGATGGGTTGGGCTACAAACAGATTTAGTTCGGCGGACGCTTCGTGAAAGAGAAGACATACTGGAGATGAAGCAGAGGGTGATGGTGTTTGATTTACGCTCTCGAGGAGCTCTAGAGATACGGGTCTTGAGCGTGCCCGCCTCTTGAGGATATGCCCACCAGGCGATATTGCCTCGGTGACCTCGTCGAGGGCGGTGCCCTTCTGGGGGACGGCATTGATGGTGAGAGATTTTCTAGGACTGTGCAACTGATTCCTGGACCGACGCGACAAAAGGGATAGCTTGGTCGAGAAGGACTTCTTCACCACCACGTCATTCCGCTCCTCTGCCTCGTATGCCGAGTCATCGTCCTCTATGACACCCCAATCCTCATCCGAGTTCTCCATGTCGCGAATGCGCAGTCGCTTCATCGTCTCGGCCTGTCCTTTGAGATAGGCTTCGGTTTCGGCCTTTGTCTGCGGGGTACGGGTGCCGAACCGGAGCGCAGGGAGAGGGGCGAGGCGATGAAATGCGACTCCCGAAGCAGGATCTGCCTTTGCGGTAGAGATAGACAAGGGTGTGGAAGCGGGCTGCCGTAGCGGGGTTGAGAAGCCACCTGATTGCGCCGATGATTTGCGTTTGGTACCGACTGCAGAGGAAGCGATGGCTGGGGTCGGAAAGGCGGGCTGCCTGGACTTGAGCACAGACCGAGTTTTTGAGCGCAGATCCTCTTTGACAGGCGTGCGGAGTGGCTGTGAGGATGGGGAAGGGAAAAATGGGGAAGTTGCTGCGGTGGAGGGAGACAGAAAGATACTGCCCTCGTCATCATCGATTGGTACAGGCTTTTTATGTACGCGGTGAGGGTTTAGGTGGTGCACTGGGGGCGGCGACTTGAAGGGCGATTGGAGGAAGATGTCGTCCTGCTCCGGGTCGTCCCGTGGAGGAGGAAAGAAGGGCCTTCGCCTGAGCGGGGACGGGGTTAACATGGGGGAGTCGTAGGAGGGAGTAGAGCTTGTGTCGGCCTGGAAGCGGGGCGGTGTGGAGTAGTGAGCTGCGCGGCAGCTGGGTGTCATGTCGCGAGGAGATACAGAAATATACTGCGGTTGTGGTGGTGATGAGTAGATGACCGCTGACATCGACGACCTGGAATAATTTATAAAGTGTTGTTGTTGTTCTGGTCGTTGTCGTCGTCGTCGTGGCCGTCGATGAGGAAGGGGAAGACAAAGGGAAGCGTCGAGAAGTGTCAAATGGTCGCGTGTTTAAGGCAAATCCAGACACGCGTGGGACCTGACTCAACAAGATCACGTGATCGTAGTATTTGATTCCGCCCACGTCTCCGTCAACGTTACACGAGGCTACCGAAATGTCCCACCCTGTCAAATCTCGCAGGTCTTTGCCTTGTCGGAGCAGCAGCGGCAATTCTGTTTCGAAGTCTTCGTTGATGTCCAAGCAACAATTACTGCTTTTTGTCTCAACTCATCCATTGTCCTTGACTTTCCTTTGTTCTACTAGTACCCCGCAGACAGTGCGGATGTACGTACTCGCGAAAATTAAATAAATTGTCTCTAACCGGCTGACACACTCGTCCGAAAGTTCGAGATGGGTCTCTGTATACAATCCCGTCGCACCGCCGGGGTTCTGAGACGACGGGACTGGGACCTACAGTTGTCATGTCAACCTCGTTCCTCCGTTTCCCTGGCCATCCTGAGTCAACCAGATGGCCGTTCCTTGGATATGATCGGATCGAAATGGTTGCGTTCTCGTGGACCCACAGAGTTTTGAGTATAGAATTGTCTGCTTTGGCGCGACAAGGCGTCCTTGCATTGACCTTTCCGATCTCCTCAGCCGAATTGTTCTACGTGTCTACAGTAGGCACCGGCAGCTCGAACAAACCTGTATGGCTGTCAATTTTAAAGTGAGATATGTCATCAGTTCCCGACCGGGGATGGAGTCGGCTGAGTCAGTGACCGCGGGACCAAACAAGCTTGATCGGACTCGACCACGACCTCGCTCGAAACACTTCTCTAGACATGGAAATCTCGTGAGCACACCTAAACTCTAATCATCCAGGACAAATCCAACAAGTCACCACACCAGATCCATCCTCCAGGGAGGGTACCAACACCCTCTTTCCCGCTCATGGCAATCCCGTCGTCAGCTCACAAAGTCCATGTTCATCTATCCAATTTTCATCACAGACGATCCGGACGCCAGCGTCGACATACCCTCTCTCCCCGGTCAATGCCGCTGGGGAGTGAACAAACTCGAGAGCTTCCTCGGACCTCTCGTCCAAAAAGGTCTATCCAGCGTCATCCTCTTCGGTGTCCCTTTCAAGTGTGAGAAAGTACGCGCTCTCGTTTCACGTCGCCGTGACGAACGTTGATACCCTCCCCTCCTCTCCCAGGATCACCGTGGAACCCCAGCGGACGATCCCGAAGGACCTGTCATCCAAGCTATCCGAAAGATCCGGTCTCTCTTCCCCGCGCTCTACATCGCGTGTGACGTATGTCTCTGTGAGTACACCTCGCACGGTCACTGTGGACTTCTCCACTCCGATGGAGCGATCGACACCGAGCCCTCCGTTGCACGCCTCGCAGAGGTCGCGCTCAACTATGTGCGCGCAGGCGCACATTGCGTTGCACCGAGCGATATGATGGACGGTCGGATTCGAGCAATAAAAAGGAGCCTGATCGATGCCGGCTTTGGCAACCGATGCACCCTCATGAGTTATTCCGCCAAGTTCGCGAGCGGGCTCTACGGTCCTTTCAGGTGAGCGCTCCAACGCATACACCCACGTCCAATGCGTCACGTGTTCGCTACAGAGATGCTGCAGGGAGCGCCCCCTCGTTTGGGGATCGCAAGTGCTATCAGCTCCCGCCTACCGCCAAGGGCCTCGCAAGGCGTGCGATTGTGGGCGGCCCATCTGTTCAATTTGGCTGATTGCTGATCAATGATTGATGAACAGCAACGTGACATAGTCGAAGGTGCAGACGTCATCATGGTCAAGCCCGCGCTCCCATATCTCGACATCATCGCCGATGCGACTCAGCTTGCTGGGGACCTCCCAATCGCCTGCTATCAAGTGAGCGGGGAGTTCGCGATGGTTCATGCGGGCGCAAGGGCCGGCGTGTATGACCTCAAGGCGATGGCGTTCGAGACCACGGAGAGCATGGTCAGAGCTGGTGAGCATCGTTCCTTACATCTCGGCACTGCACTGGATTTCTGATGGTTGTCCAGGCGCTACTATCATTCTATCTTACTTTACTCCCGATTTTTTGGACTGGCTACCAGCATAGATCCGTGATGCAAGGAGATGGAAGAAGCAAAAAGTAGATGTGAATGGGTGTGTGTGGAACTAGAAGAAAGGCGGCGATTACGCAATCATATTTGGTTGCTTTTTGATTCGTCTGAACATTAAAAAGGGCGGTAAAATGCTGAAAAGCCACTTTGAAAAGCAGCAGAAGAGCATGGCGAAAATCGAACGAATATGCGAGGTGCGATGTAGTCGCGGGCAAGCGCGAGAAGTTGAGGTGTTGTAGCACTGCCAAGTCTACCGACACTTGTTTTTTTTTAAAGAAAATCTGCAATAAGACGTCCAACTGGTTGTTTCATACCAGAGAACGTATCGTGGCGGGAAATCAAGGTACTCTGAAACTCATGATTCCACTGCGCACTATACATCCATCCTGCACAAACTCCACCAATTTGAGTGATTCGTTCGCACAAGAGAGCGCTATCATCTCTTCAACGACTCTAACGACTTGCTCCTCGTCTCCATGGCGGCATGCGCCGTACTTCACTAGAGCTCCCGTATTCCACCTGATTCATCAAAGACTCTGCAAGCGGTCGGTCTGATTTCGGGGGTGTCGCCTCCAGCCCAGGTCTTTCAAGGCTTTGAGCACCTTAGGGTGGTGCTTAAAGAAAGGAAAAGACTTCTTGCCGAGTCCGCGCGCGTGGATACGAAGGCACGGTGCGTCGCTTAGCGTTCGCGTAGAAGCCTGGGTAGGGAAGGTGACTGATTCCAGTCCCGTGTCCTCGAGATGAAGGTCAGCTACGATCGCAATGTAAGGGAGAGGGTTCGAGCGATGTTCTTGTCCGCCGATGGTCGGGTCACTCCTCTGAATCTTGCTCAGCACATGTGCGCTGCCAGTGACACATCGTCCATTCGTTCAGGCTGCATGTGATATCAGTGATGGAATAGAAATGTGAAAGCAAGTAAGTGACTCCAATTGATCCTCCGTCATCTCATCGTCTCGCCGAATAAAGGACTTCATGGAAATCCAGTGGGAGAAATTCACGTATGCATCATTGAATGCATCCCTGGCATCGGAACCAGCGCCATCCTTGCATTTTCCCCAGAAATTGTTGCCGAACAGAAACTGGAAAAACTGGATCACAGGGACCATGCGGCAGTGAACCAATTCAGCATCGTACCCATCCCCTACGAGATCCTCTTTGTTGTTGTTGCGAATCACAAAAAAATCTTTGGCAAGCAGCCAGAACAATCGGCGAACCAGCTCGCCGCATTTCTCGATGTCGATCATTCCGTTGTCCACATTTCTTTTCAAGGTATGCAGTGTAGCTTTCAGCGAGCCTTTGGTTCCATGCATCGAATGTGCAGCGGCACACGACAAGAAGGGTTCCGATGGGTAGGTGGTGTAGCTCCAGAGGCGATCTTCGGTTGTTTTGATACAGACTCGCATGTGGCTGGCCACAGTAGATTCGATGTAGCGAGCAGCTTCCCGGTGACCAAAGCAGATATCGAGACCGAATCGCTGCGCAAGGACCACAAGCGCATGTTGATCATCTGATCCTTGGTATGGGGTCCCAATCAGCTTGTTTAAGGCGAGATCAAAAATCGCATTAGGCAGGAACGTTCCCTGTAGCGACACCCATCTATCAGTGAGCGGTCAATACCCCACACACAAATAATGTTTAGCACGGGAGGTAGAAACTCACAGAGGGCGACCATATCGCAGGATATGCTTTAATTTCGCGACTTCAGTCGGCGGAACTGTGCCGAGGGCAGGGGCATGTTGATCCCATCCCAGCTGGCAAAATGGCGGGAAAAATGATTCACCATCGATTGGCACTCTAGCAGAGGAGCTAACTGTCCCATTTGTTAGCAAGACAGAAAAGAAGTGGGATGGGTACCTACACCAAGTTTGTGGGGACGCCTGGAAATCAGCGACTTTCGATGTCGTCGCTACGAATACCACCCATACAGCGTCTGAGCAGCGCGGTGCAGAATATTTCTTGATAACCTGGGAAATTACTTTCAAACGACGGAAGCTTGCCCCCCCCATGGAGTGAATGAGCTTCGTCAAGTGCGATCACCAACTTGGGATGATGCCTGTTCGTATCGGGAAAGGCAGAGTATAAAACTTCAGTCAATCTCATGTAATAGTGGAGGCTTAGTGTCACGCCGGCGCCACGATTGAAGTTTGATTCGTTCCTGATCTGCCAATTGAATTCAGTAGCTGTCGGTAATACGGTTCACCCAGCCTACCTGATCATATGTGCTCTGCAACCGCTGGAAAAACTGAGCACGGTATGATGAGTTTAACTGGCACATATCCTTGTTCCAGTTCTCGACGGCTGCAGTCCCATCGCATTCCAGCCGCTCCAGTAGGTCGTCTCGAATGAGCTTGAAAATGGCGGAAAAGAAGGCACAGCACTGGATAGAATATTGCGTCTTTGATTTGCAATATCCAGTCAGGATTGACGCGGGCGTGTCGTCGCGAAGAGGAAACCCAGATTTGTCCGTGTCTGGTCGGAGGTTCATGTACAACACTAAGACACCCCTGTGAGCAAGCTATGGATAAGAAGTAAGTATTCGTTCGAAAGGTTGAATGATAAAACTGGGTACCTCTAAGATGGTGCGCGTCTTTCCCGTTCCAGAGCTTTGCACAATGGAACAGAATTTAGCATAATATTGGGGGAGCCCCCTGTCCAGATAGTCACAATGGCTCTGCTCGAGATATTCATAGAAAGCATCGACTGCAAGTCCTTGATAAGGTCGCGTCAACGCAGACAGTAACTCCCGTTGTACATTATCACTGAGGTCGGAACAGGAGATGGGGCCGGAAGCAACAGTGGATTGAGCGCGAAGTATATCTGTGGAGTGGCTCATGAAGTTCGCTAGGAACTGTCACAGAAGATGAAGAGGGACGTACTGAGGTTTAGAACACGATCATATTCTTTTTTGTTCCAAGCTGTCACGAGGATATCTCGTAACTCCGGGTGGGCTTTCAGGACTTCCCTGGCAGCGCTTAAATATTCGTAATTTGTGTCCAAGACGCCCATTGAACCTTCAACAAACCCCATGAGGAGGAACGCCAATTGCAACAATCCCCAAGACCTCGTATCTGTAGGATTATCTGGGATGCCGTCTTCGATGGCCATCTCCAGTGCGGAAGCGTCAAATGGTGTTGCGTCAAACCGGGGAACTCCGTGCTCAGCATCCTCCCTTATGCGTTTTGATGGCCTGGGATTCGGGGATTCGGGAGAACTGGTGCTCTTTGTAGTGGAAGACATGCTAGTACAGTTTGATTCGTACTATAGGGGTTCGGTCTAATCGGTGTGAGAGAATTCGGGGTTCGGGGCGTGGAGTCTCAATTTCCCACAGACCGAGCGAGCTCAGCGCTCAGCGCCCCATACTCGCCTACACCCGCTGTCCCTACCGCCCGCTGCGTGCAATGAGCAGCCAATGTTTCAGTTTGGGATCGTCCCGCGCGTGAAGCTGCCTCAGACGACGTGCTGACGTCTATCATTGCAGGTGAGGACCAGGGAGAGTACAAAGGAGAGGACGAGGCGCATGCCATGCCGGATCACGACGCTGCGGGAGCAGGACTGGAAGAGGATGATGGTGATAAAACGAACTGGGGTCCAACCGCCTTCACTTCCAGCGCTCCTGCAGCACGTTCGTCGCGCAAGAAAGAGGTGCCGGTGAGGCCTCAGCGATGGAGACAGCGCCAGAGAGGGTCTCGGGGGGATGACGCTCGACCCAGATTCAGACTTACAATGCAGGGGTTTCTGAAGAGAGTACATGAGCGGCAGAGGGGGTGGAGGGAGGAGTTGCTACAAGATGCGCAGCGTCTGACCACCAAGATCAAGCACTCGAAGTTACCCTGGAGGCAACACGGTGATATTGTTCGATCATCCAGTTTTTGTTCTGGACTTCAAGTTGCATTCACCTCGGTAGCATACCTTCCATGGCACACTCCACGACTTCTGACAATCGTACCCAAGATCGTACCGCCCATGCTATATCGATTCTGCAGGATGAGCCATTCCCCTTTTCGGATCTTCGTGACTTATCGATAGAGAAGCTTGGGCAAGTAAATTTGTAGATTCCGGACAGAGTCCATAATGTGAGAAGCCTGGAAAGGCATTGCGATCATGCAGGCATCTTTAGGCCTGGAAAAAGAAATGGAAAAAGGCATCCGACCTGCCTGGCTCGAACAGGCGACCTCAAGATGTTTTATCCAGTTACAGTCTCGCGCTCTTCCAACTGAGCTAAGGTCGGTACAAGTTAAGTACCGCGAAGCCTCGTCATGACGAAGAAAACGTGCAAGTGAACAACCGAGAGCTGAAACGCAGAAACACGAGTGAACAAGACACCTACGGGTGGGATGATCGTCGAATGGATACAGGTTAGAAGGACGAGTGAACATTGTCTCGGTAGTAGTATGGCTCTCACTGAAACATAAGTATTGCGGTCAAGCTTCAACAAAGGAAGAAGAAAAAGGAATCCGACCTGCCTGGCTCGAACAGGCGACCTCAAGATGAACGTTAACCAATTACAGTCTCGCGCTCTTCCAACTGAGCTAAGGTCGGCAGTATACTTGGTTTCAAGTATACAAGAGTCGACTCGATAAGGCAATCACTGGCACTTTTCGACTCGGACTCCGGCCCTACTTTGAAACCGTCGAGCGATGGGTAAGAACAAGGACAAGAACAAGGACGAGATACCCAACCCGACGAGCGTGGCGAACCGGGATATCCTCCAACGACTCAACTTTCTCTACCAAGCGAGTGTCCTTTTAAACGGTCTCGCACCTTCTGGGTCTGCCCACCACCACGATGCCTCGCATTCGACGGAAACCGACGACGGACGCGCTGGAACCGAGCAGACGACTGCTCCGTCACATCCTGCGACGACCAGGAAGAAGAAGAAGAGACGGCGTGTGGTGGGCTGCGAGGAGCTCTCCCGGAGCTACGTCGAGACGATGAAGATCGTAGGGCAAAAGACGAACATGAAGATGTGCGTGGTTTTCTGAGGCCCCCACGTTCTCGTTGACGCGTCGCTCCTTCGATCCATCAATCAACGACGCACAGGGATCCGTCTGTAAAACGTCGCATCTGCAAACGCTGCAGTGCCCCCTTGATTCCAGGCGTCTCTGCGACCGTCCGCATCAAAGGTCTGTGACCGAGCCACTGAAATCACATCCTTCCATTGCGCACCGCTCTCGCTGAGCTGATACAAATTGTTTTTGCACAGACTCGCCCTCGCATGGTCACCTCATCACGTACCAGTGCCTCTCCTGTAAAGAAGAGCGCCGCATTCCCGCACCTCGCATCCTGCACGTCGACTCAGATCCACAGACGAACGAGGACACGGAGGCGGGGCAAGCCCAGCAACCCACAGACGACCCGATGCCATCGGATGCGCCCGCTTCAGCCCCTGGCTCTAGAAGCGCAGTCGATTCCGAGTCTCAGCACAAGCGAAAGAAGAAAAGGGGACCTCATCCACGCTTGCCGCCTCACTTTGCCCGCGACGTCGGTCATGTTGTGTTTCGCGGGAATGAGCAGCTGGACAAGACGTCCAGCGATCCATGACGGTCGGCAGGTCGTTTACAAGTTCGGGATGTAGGTGATATCGGACTCATTTGCGCGCCTCGGAGGATGGAGTGGACCAAGCCACCCATGGATTGTTGAACATAGAGAGCGTCTCTAGGGTAAGTATGAAGATGGAATAATATGTATGTGGACCAAGAGGATGCGAAGAGGAACGATGCAGAGCAAGACAAAAAATATCATGATATATACTGAACAGAGAATATGAACTCCAAAACTCTACAACAGATACGCTGATAAGGATACAGTGAATGTTAGTAAAAGAACGTGCGGTATCGTTGATAGTATGGTATCAGCCCCAGATCCTGGGTGTATAGTCGGGCTGAAATCCGAATGTCAGTATGGTGACTAACCAGATCGAAACCGACGCACGAGAGCCCCGCAGAGTCCGAATAAGAGGAACATATATCGTCGGAATTATCCTGCATCACCAATGGTCGTATTTAGCCTGAGTGCGGTAGAAAAGAAAGGATAGTACCGCCGGGTCATTTGGACAACAGGAGGGATAACCCAAATTCGCAACGTCTCCGAGGGCAGATTGGTTGGTATATCCCTCCCATTCTTGGCACGAGACGCTCTGATAACTGATGTCCCAGACGCCAAAGTCCTGTTTTTGTTTTATTCTCATTATGTATAAAGTCCTTGTGTTCAAACTCACAGTAAAGCCTACGAAAACACGCTCAACGACCGATGACGTATAGTAGAAGTTGAGCTGAACATACCATACAGGGCGGCATTGGAAGGGAAGAAGTCATTCGGGATGGACGTCGACGGCCAGGCAAGGTCAAAGTTGAGATTTGCGCCGCCGCTAATCATCACTGTTACTCTCGCGCACACCTTGAACACTACGGTGCAATTCACTCACGCATTAGGGCCCGACGTCGTCGCGTTACACCACCCCTTCTTGCTGAGCGGACAGAGGTCGGTAATTTTGACGACGACAGACTTGGTCACGTTGGGATAAAAGGGCGGGTTCGCCACGAAAGCGTCCACGAGAGTGAGCTTAAAGCATTGGCCACAGGCAGGGCCGTACGAAGTGCTGCTCCCGTACGCCATTTGGTTGAGAGCGGCGGTGGGGTAGTATGTGCTGTTCGGTGTGCACCCGCATGCGGCGATGAATCCGGTAGGGAGTGTATAGTGTGTCATGGTTGCATGTCCGCTGGAAGGGTATTGGATCCATTCCGAGGACAGCGATACAGGGAGAAAGGACAGAAAAAAGAAAAAAGAGAGGATTTGCGAGTGCACCGCCAGGGGGTATACGGCTGAAGGCATTTTTTTTTGGTTGCCGATGCGGCAGCTCACCAGGAAGACATATGTGGGAGTGTGGGTTGGCGGTCACCGGCCAGGGGCGGCGATGTGCTAATTATAATTCGGTGTCTCGTGGCGACCATGAGGAGATTTACAACTTCAACAGCTTCCGACTCGTGATGCGTGCGCGTGATGGGCCGCATCCGCTCGACTTGGGGGATAATCGTCATAATAAAGGTATGCAGGGGCCGGGATTCAATGTGGACCGTTATCGGAGCCAGAGAACAAGCCCAGGCACCACCCGGCCTACTAGTAGCCCAAAAACCCGTGTCATCTGGCACCAATCTATTGCATGAGTACGATCATTTCATGCACTGGCACGAGGGGATCATCGATCATCCCACGCGCGCCTATTGCCGCAATCTACCGTTGCGTACACTGATGACGAAGCGTCCGGTCATCGAAGGCGAAGCTAGGGAAAAGTGAGCTGGAATGGCAATAAATAAATCCTGACACAGAACCCGTCGAATATAAGGACGGCCGGATCCTCTGACAACTATCTGCATCGATGGCCCCAGTCTCCAACAAGCGCATTTACCTCCAGGAATATCCCACAGGTGAGCGTAAATTCAAGAATGTATCTCTGACTCAAGTGCATTACATCTCACACCTGCTCTAGGTTACCCTGCTCCCGGAGAGACGACGGCGTTCGATGCCAGTCAGACCATTGACTTGGAGAATGTCCCTTTGAACGGCGGTGTGCTGCTCAAGACCCTCGTGCTCGCCTTGGAACCACATCTCTTGGCCAGAATGAGACCGTTCATGCCGGTGAGCATCCCTTCGACACACCGTCTACAACGATGATCTGGTCTACATTTATTCTCGTGTATAGAGCAGGTACCAGATCGGAGAGTCGTAAGCCGTTTTTCCCAGAAATGGCGATCATTTTATCAAACATACTCCTCGTTTATAGGATCGAAGGTTATGGTATCGGAATCGTCGTGCGTTCCGAGAACCCAGCGTTTCAGGTCGGAGATCGCCTGCATGGGTGTTACCGTGAGTGCGATGGTCGCATGTCACCTAGCAGTACATGATGATTGATATACTACTTAGCATGATCCCAAATCATGATCACATACTCGAAAACAGAGTAGTAGGATTTACATGGACAATTAAATTCTCCTATTCCCTCTTTTTTAGAACAAGGGAAAGGTTGAGG
>JBBPPX010000205.1:0-50082 GCA_038092235.1 Leccinum boreale | reverse complement strand
AAGACAAGACAACAGACAACGACGTCCTTACCCCGTCCCCGTCCCCGTCCCCAACTCCCCGCTCTACCCCCGATCCTCTCGCCCCAGCGTGACGTCGTCGTCGTCGTCACCCCGCCACCATTCCTCATCCTAACTCCCTCCCGTTCCCTCACCCCAGCGTGCGGAAGCGATCACACAACGTGCACGATTGTGCGTGTTGTGCAGTCGCTCCTGGCTCCGTTGCCATTCAACGCCAAACCACGCCCGTCCCCTCGCTACTAGACAATGTCGATGACCTTCCTCTCGCCCCAGCGTCTCGTCGTCGTCGTCGTTACCCGCCGTTGCCCTCGTCAGCATGCAGGAACGTCTGCACAACGCACATAATTGTGCATGTTATGCAGTCGTTCATGCACGCGGTCCGCCTCTCGTAGTTCTATCCACCCCACTCGTCGGTGTCATACCCGCACCCTGCCATACACTACCTCCACCCCCTCTCGACCCTCATTGAAGCCGGAACTTGTACCACTGTTGGTCCCTGTTCGAATACGTGTTGTCACAGACATCCTACTTACTGTTTATTTTGCCCTACGCACGCGCACCCCCGCCCCCGGTTATTTACAACACATGGTAACCTTACCTCGGGTGATATGAACGAACACCCTCGAGGCCCGATCAGGAGTTTGGCAGTGCAGTTCCAGGCTGTACAGGATGGCTAAAACGACTAAACTGTCCCGGAGCAAGAATTTTGCTCGAATCTCTAGTGCATCTCGGCAATTGGCTGCCAGGTGATGCACGCACGATTCGATGATCTCCGTGTACAACGTAAGTTAGTTTCAAATAGTGTCAGACAGAAGTGCCCGCGCTGTCGGCGCCCTCCCATAGAACACTTATAGGGATCACCGCAAGAGCCGACACCAAATGAATCCCAAATCCCTCTCCGTTGTTAACGCGACTCCTATCTTACCTGGCTCCAAACGCTTCCTGCCCCGTTTCCAACCCGCAGCTCATTGCGGCGCCCAGCAGTGTGGTATGCGCATATGAGTACCTCAGACATGCGTGCTCAACATGTTCACGAGCAACTTGCCAATTTCGTGGAGCTCCATCGTCCGGAACTAAGAGGAATACGGAACAAGAACAACAGAACAACGCGAATGCGCAGGGTCAACTGCCAGTGTCCAGTGTGCTACCTGACTCTGAATAGCCACCCATGGGTCTACAACCTAGCGCTCAGCGACCCCACCAAACTTTAGCATTATGGACGGTGAACGGAAACTTTGTGTCGGAGAACGCTTCCGCCGCACTTGATCAGCAACGAGCAAATTCAGCACACGATGTTGATGATACATCAGCTCAAAACTGGGTTCCAACAACGTAGTGAACTTCTCCGATATATTTATCTTTGTCAACTCATGCCCTTTGTAAGATCCCCCCGGAATTGATACGTATCAAATCTTGGATGAGCAGCGACTAGTAGAGTAGAGTACTGTATAGTGATGGTCAAGTCCTAGAGCAAGTGTACAAGCTGACACAGCATGCCAGTGTACAACGTAGATCGACTTCGCGTAGCCTTGGAATGGAATGTGCCTTAGATAATGCGTGATCGAAGAGGAATGACGTTGTTAGAGAAATACAGTAGTGATCCTTTTCAGAAACCGTATGGCAGTGCCAGACCGGCCGCAGACGGCGCGGTGTCGGCGCCCGGAGTCCCGTGAGTATCTGTGTCTGACTAAGCAAAAACTGACAAAGGCTGTGTCCCCCGAACGCTCCCGTTTTTCGGGAACGTCGTCGTCGGTAACCACGAAACTCACCAGCTCGTCCTCCTCCTCTACATCTCGGCCTTTCCCTTCCAATTGCAGGCAATTTTAGTCCATGCAGGCCGCAAAGGAAGCCTCTTTGCCACACGATGGCAAGCAGCTCAGAGTTGAAGACGTTCAGGAGGCCTATGTCGAACAAAAAGACCAGTAAGCCATGTGCTCTTCCACCAGGCGATAGGTCGGCCTTATATTCCTTTCTTCAAGCTTGCTTGCCGCATTAGACGCATCCAAGGCTATTTTGGCGGGCCTCCGGGAGTTCAATAAGGACGACTGGGTCGTTCGGTATCCCACACTCCAGGAGCAGCCCAGCGACGAATTGGCCACACCCTCGAAACCGAAGCCCCGCCGTTCCATTCGTCGCTCTCTGAGCTTTGCCGACGACCCGTCCATCTGCACGGACATCGTCTACACACCCTCCCGTCACGGCTCCACCCGCCCCGTAACCTTGGCGCCAATCGCCGATGCCCAGGAAGACTCCAGTGAACCCGCTGATCAGGTCGCAGAGGGTTTGACGGACAAGGAGACTGTGTTTGACATACCTGGCAATTTCACTATCCTCCGACTCGATCTCAAACTTGGCCCCCACGGTTCGTCAACTTCACCCGCGGCTCTGGTCTCTCAGCTGGAGAAGGGGTCCATTGCCAATCTGCTGGATGAGCGCATATCTACCGCTCTTCAACACATGGATAAACTTCGACTTCGTGTCTTGGATACGTCATCCAAGGTTTTGGTGACAGGAGACCTCAACTCTGGCAAATCCACTTTCGTCAACGCTTTGCTCCGACGGGAAGTAATGCCCGTTGACCAGCAACCTTGTACAACTGCCTTTTGTGAGGTTCATGATGCAGCCGAAAACAATGGAGTCGAGGAAGTTCACATCCTCAAGGAGGGCATACAGTACTCTATCGTCGACGAGTCAACGTTTTCACGCGTCTCTCTCGCCGACATGGAGAGCATTGTAACGGACAATGAAGGCGATTTGCCAAGGCTCAAGATCTACTTGGCCGACAGCAGAGCTGCGTCAGAGTCTCTCCTTAACAACGGGGTCGTCGATATCTCCCTCATAGACGCACCTGGTCTCAATCGGGATAGTCTCAAGACAACTGCAGTTTTCGCTCGACAGGAAGAAATTGACGTTATCGTTTTCGTCGTCTCTGCTGAAAATCATTTCACTCTGTCTTCGAAGGAGTTTCTTTGGAATGCCAGCAATGAGAAGGCATATATTTTCATCGTGGTCAACAAATTTGAACAAATCAAGAACCAGGAAAAGTGCAAACGCCTTGTTCTCCAGCAAATCAAGGAATTCAGTCCTCGCACACATGAGGATGCACAGGACCTTGTTCACTTTGTCGACTCTACCGCCGCGCTTCGTCCCTATACTGCCAACCCCGCATTCGACGACCTCGAATCTTCCTTGCGCTCTTTTGTCCTTGTCAAGCGAACGAAGTCGAAGCTTCAGCCTGCTTCGACGTACCTGTCTAAGCTCTTGTTGGATATCGACCTTCTTGTAGGCGCAAATGCCATCGTTGCCCAGATGGAGATCGACCGTGCCAAGGACGACCTGGAGAGGGCGAAGCCGGTGTTCGAGAAGATGAAGAGTGGAAGAGAGAATCTGGAGGATGCTCTCGAGTCTGTTGAAGAAGCTGGAGCATCTGCTTCCGCAGAGAAGACCAAGGCTATCCTATCTGCCACTCTGGAACGCGTCGGTCGTGGCGAACCTGGCATTGACGATGTCAGCCTTCCTCGTTTCCCCGGCTTCCTTGCCATCTGGGACTACGCTCGTGACGTACGCAAGGCTTTGCTCGCGAGCTTAGATGCTGCAGTCAAGCTCGCAGAGGACGAGGCCCGCGTTACATCCAGCGCTGAAGTCAAAAAGATTGGACTTCTTGCGGATCAATTCCTTCCGGAGGGTGTGGAAAGATCACGGCGTGTCTTCGTGCCGGAGGCCATGTTCAGCGTTCGACCGGGTAGACAAGGTTCCGCACGCTGTCATCCCTCCCGAACAGCCAGTGCAGTCGTCGCGGGTGGTGTCTACAATCTTGGAATAGGCTTATCACAACGTTCCGACATGCTGGACACGTCTTTCTTCGATTTGTTCGATTTCAACCACCATCTTTGGGCACAATTTGGCGACGGGAAGATGGAGGGAGAGGACACTGAGGAGAAAAATGCAACGGCTCTTAACATTCTCTCGGTTGGTGTGGGAGCCTTGACAATGGTTGGTGGCAAGGCTATCGGCATCCGTGGCTTCATCGATGGTGCTGTACGCGTCTCTGAGCTCTTCGCGGACGAATCAGCAAGGAGATGGGCGGCACCCATCATCGGTGTAATGGTCTTTGGCGCTACGGCATATGTCATAGTGACATTGCCAAGCACGATACCCAAGACTATCGGGCGCCGAATTCGTGCGTCGCTTGTTAAAGTTGAAGACGGGGCCACAGAACAAGAGTTGTTTATCAATGCACACGCAGGACGCATCAGTCGCGAAACACGCAAAGTGCTGCGATACGCGTCTTGGGATCTTCGGGAGCGATTCAGGACTACTATGGAGGATAGAGGGCAGGAAGTACACAACGCGGAGGAAACAGAGAAGAAGGCGAGGAAGGCACTCGACTACTTCCACAGCGTTGAGAGAAAGACCGAGATCGCCCGCAAGGATGTTGGTTTGTCTACCAGATTGTAGACCGGATGTGACCAGGTATGTAGCAACTTGTTTAAAGGGTCAGGCTACTTTTTGTTGTTATGTCATTTCGTTATGTTTCTTATTTCTACAAACCGGTCTCTTGCTGTTGTGCAGAGGCGACGATGTCGGATGGCTAGCTATGAATATCATACAAAATTATCGGTACAGTAGACTCTGTTAAAACCGATGGAGCCGGGGCTATGGGAAAGTATGGGTTTTGAGCTCGAGTAAGACCAATCCTGGGTGCCCGTTGCAAGACTACATGAGGTAACAAAATTGCCATCTTGGGAGACGATTATACAAGTAATCACTTCGTTTGCTCCGACTAGCCGAGTTCAAATATCCCATAACCATATGGCAGAGTACAGGTTACTTACTTCAAATGGGTATGAAACGACTGCAAACTAACTTCGGACATGACAAAATCTAACAGAGGATGTGTTATATGGGCAGCTCCGATCGTGCATGCGGTCACGAATGACACCTTGAAGCAGAAGGTTTTGTGCGGCCGTGCGGGACTGTCAGGTGTGCACAGACCAGGTGAGCTGGAGCGCCATCATATATGTTATGTTATTTTTCGACTTTGACCAACACCGGATACCAAGCATCCGCAAGAGTTCAGTCACTGACGATTCTGTGATTGTATGGGACCATCGGACTTCTTGCAAGACACCGAACCTTTTTTTACCATGTCCGGCGCTCACGTCTCCCCGATAAGTTACCTTGCAGAAATGCGCTATACCGATCCTCATTTATATCCACCCCTGCCATCTATCCTTCACTGCATCTAATTTAGGAGCGCAGTCATGAGTACTGCGCGACGGAGTATTTGTGGATACCCGCCATCGCAGTGGGGTACAAACGTACCCATTCAATTCTTCTATCCACTTGTTGCGTGACCCGAGAATGTTCACTCCAATGATGACAAGTTGGGTTTATCTGTTCGTGGCCGCCCTCGCCGCTTTGCCACAAGCATCCGCAACTCAGTATTCTCTGGAAAAAGAATACTACGGATCTAGTTTCTTTGACGACTGGACATTTTATAATAATTGTATGTTCGTTCCCATTTCTCTCGAGCCCGGCAGTTGACGGATTGTACAGACGATAATCTGACGAACGGAGATACAATGTGACTATTTGAGTGTTGTTTTTGCCGCTGCCATCATTCTGACCTGCACAGTTTTGTCTCGGAGCAGACTGCAGTAGCCGACAACCTTGCTTATGTCGACTCGGCGACGTCTCATGCATTCATAAGAGTGGACAATTTCACCATTGTGAGTGCGCTGGCTCCCGTTTCACGTGTCCGTGTTGGCTGGATGTGCTCTGACTGACTAGGTTCCTTACAATGACAAACGAAACACTGTGCGGATAACTAGCAACGATTCCTTCACCGTAGGTAGCCTGTGGGTAACCGACATGTATCACGTTCCCTATGGCGTGAGTTTGCTTCTTGGACTGATTGCGCCTTTGGACCATGATCTCATGATCATCCAACTAGTGTTCCGTCTGGCTGGCTTGGTGGAGGTGAGTGTTTTATTTTGTTTCCCCAAGTAGCACAAACATTTGCGTCCCAGCCAAGCTATTCAGTGGCCTCAAGGTGGAGAAATCGACACCTTCGAGGGTGTCAACTTGCAAACAAATAACCAAATGTCTCTACATACCGAAACTGTTTGTATCCTCTGCTCATCGTTTGGGTGGCCTTTCACATACGTGTTGCGGTCAGGGTTGCACGCAAGTTTCACCTAACGAGACATCGACTATTGTGACGAGCACCAACTGTTCCTATGTATCCAATGGAAACCAGGGATGCATCGTCATGGACCCATCCTCGGCGTCGTTCGGAGCCGGGTTTGCCAACACGAGCGGGGGTGCATTTGTGACAGAATTTGCCACGACAGGCATCAGGTACGCCATTCACGCCTGGACCAGAAGATGTGCTTGTCAGTGACTGCCCGCCCAGCATTTGGTTCTTCCAGGTTCGTGGTATATTTGATGCAGTCCACGGCTCGTCTCAAGGTCCTTGTTAATATAGCGTTCCCAAATACCAAGTGCACTGTCGAATAACGAGAGCACGATTGACACGAGCACGTTTGGTGTCCCGGTTGGCAACTGGCCATCCACGGGCTGCAACGTCCAAGAATTCTTCCAACCGCAGCAACTCATTTTCGACATTACACTCTGTGGAGGTGCGTCTCTTTCTAGCTCTCTTTTTGGTTCTGGATGGGGATCGAATTGACTTTGAAATAGATTTTGGTGAGTGGTGGGATGGTGATGGTGATGGTGATGTATTCTGATTGACTCATGCGTTTTCTCGACAGCTGGGAACTCCGCCATCTTTAACGAGACGTGCACCGGGGTGTGTTACAATGACTACGTCATTGGCCCGCCTTCTGGCTACGACAATGCATACTTTGAGATTGGATATGTTAGAGTTTTCGGTGCAGCAGGCACCACCACCGTCGTGTCGCCGTCTACGAGCAGTGCAGTCGGATCGACTCCTACGTCGTCGAGCTCAACGTCGGGCGGTGTGAGGAAACGTGGGTTCGTGCCAGCTGTGGCGCTTATCATAGCCGCGGTCGGAGGGCTTGGCGTGGCGTTGGTAGGGAACGTGTGGTAGGCTATCGACCTGTAGTGATTCCCACATGTGCATGTAAGCATGCCATGATGAGCGCGCCAACTTACTTATTAGTACTTGCATGCACCGGGGATTATGAAATTATTAACATTATGAAAATGGCTTTATTGTCGTTTTGTTCTCGAAAATCCCGAATTCAACATTTTTTTGGGATTTACAGCGTATTGAAGTTGTCACAAGTGTGTTGTAAGTTCGGAGCAAGCGAGCACATTTCCGTGCCGAGTCTGCCGAGGACAGCATTTTTTGTGCCTTGTAATGGCTGTGCTAATTTCATTTGTCAGCCGCCACACTTCTTCGGGAAAAGTTTTGCTGAGTCCGAAAATTGTCCGGATGCTGACCTCCGGCACAATGCGCCATGAATGACACGGTTGGCATCGTGCCTCACACGAATCAGTGCTTGTGCGGCTCTTTTTTTCCACAGTGAGACCAATATATAGCTATATCCCATCAGTACAGCGAATTTACTTGAAGGCTTGCAGCCAGAACCAGAACCAGAGATCAGATTGCCTTGCGACTGCATCGTACGTGCTGGCGCCCCCGTTATCGTACAAGACCCCGACGGCTTTAGCCATTTTTGATCGGCCCTGACTTGGACTTTATGACCAACAAACTGCTGCCGCACCGTCTCATAACGCTCTTGTCAATTTGGGGTAGAAAAGAAGCTACATATATCTACTCAATAGCCGAGTTCTTTCGGTCGGGGGCGGCTTTTTACCCACCGACCGAACCCAGACTCTGAGATCCATTTTCCCTGTCTCTCAAGCTTTCTAGCCCACACATGAATCCATCAACTGATCCAGCTTGTCTGTTCAACGTGGAAGGACAGGTCGCCGTGGTCACTGGAGGCGGAACGGGTATATCTCCTTCAATGCCATGTCTTGTCCCAACGCACTCATCCTCTCTCGAGGTATCGGTCTCATGATCGCCATGTCATTGGAGCACAACGGTGCTACAGTCTATATCGTCGGCCGCCGTCTCGATGTCTTGCAAAAGGCTGCCCTGGATAATAATGTCCGTCTCTCGTCCTTGCTCTCTCCGTCAGCCCCTGAATAACGTCGAGTACAGAAATTCGGAAAGATCATTCCTCTCCAAGGCGACATCACCTCCCGGGACTCGCTCATGTCTATGGTGCAGACGGTCAAATCCCAGCATGGATACGTCGATCTTCTTGTAAATAACGCAGGGATAGCTCGCAATCTACTCCCCCCTCACCTACCATCCCCGCTCGACGACCCTGATTTACCCAAAGAAGAAACGCTACCGTCTATCAAATCGTTTCAGAATATCCTCTGGAACACCGGCGGGTCTGCTGGGTTTTCGGAGACGTTCGAAACGAACGTAACTGCGGTTTATTATACGACAGTGGCGTTTCTCGAGCTGCTCCACCTAGGGAATTTAAGACGCGGAGCTCTGCCTCCTAAACTGGCCACCAAGCAGAGCAACTCGTTGAATGGAGCTACCGCCGAGGATAGGTCGTATCGAGTGTCCACGTCCAATGGACTCTCTACGCCATATTACTCGTTGCCACCCTCGCCTTCCAGTCCCAGTTTACCCCTTCCGAACAGCGTGCCTGTACTCTCAGCCGCGGTCTCGGTGAAATGCTCGCCACTACCTACGTCTCAGGTGATCACCGTTTCTTCATCTGGCTCCTTTAGGGTGGATGCGCGTGTCCTCTCAATTTCGTATACTCTGGCGAAGCATGCATGCACGCATCTCGGGAAGCTCCTTGCGAACCTCCTCGCCGACTGGAACATTCGAAGCAACATTTTGTGTGTACGTGTGTCCTCTCGCGCTTTTTCTTGACACCAAGCTCACCTTGAGTCGCATGACAGCCAGGTGTATGGCCTAGTGGTACGTGCCCGAATTTTTTTCTTCTTCTGGCCGATCCAATGCATGACTGACGGGTCGTTTCGACAGAAATGACTAATCAGGAGCATCTAACGCCCGCGCTCCTCGCTCACGCCGTCCCCCTTGGTCGTTCGGGCACGTTGGCCGAGATGGCGGGTCCGATACTGTTTCTGGCTGGACGCGCTGGTGCGTACGTCAACGGCGCGGTCTGGTTGGTTGATGGAGGCAGAGTGGGTCAGGTGGCCAGCTCGTATTGAATGTGTCGGTGCACCCAGGCTTCAACCCTTGGGGAGGGGGGGAATCTTCACCTCCTGCATGATATCTATCTAATCTTGGATCAAGGGCGTAGTAATGAGCTCGCCACGCTCATCAACACCCGATGCCGCGGGGTGCATGGTGCCACGCTGTTCGGTTGTGTAAGCTCGTACGCATGCTTCTATCGTGTCCAGTACGTATTCGGATCAACTGAATGTTTCACGAGGCGGGGCAATGCCTCGATAACCACGGAGATTGGGAATAACGTATACTTGGGTGTCCTCGGATGCCTTTCTCTGCACTCTAAGATTTCTAAGATTGTGGCCCTCGTTGGGTCATTTTGTTAGCTGTACCACAACTAGTTCTATTGCCTGTTCGAATAGGTGGATCTTTGATAATTTATTGTCGGCAGGTATGCGGATGCGGCAGTATGATGACGAAACGATGAATGGAAGATATGCTCAACGTTGAACGTACATTGCATAAATGTGTTGCGGCATTCATGGCGGATGACGAATGCTTGGCGGTGCACTCCAATTGTTTGATTGCAATCACTTCATCTTGCTGAGTATTCCTTATCCATCAAATCAACAGCGTTCTGCATGAGTGTTACTCGGAGCTGTCAGGTCTGTGGAATGAATGGAAAGACCTTTTGCTACCACACTCCAATCAGAAGGTACGAACCCTCATCCTAGAACAGGATGTGGAATGGGTTGCTTGCAAACGGGACTTTATATAGTCTCCAGCGGTAACGACCTCGTATTTCGCCGGGATATCCTCGGTGATGGGTTCGAGTGCAATTTCAATACCGCATCGAATATCTTTCCTGGCCAGAAGCGTTAGGAGGACTTGAACATCTCGTCTGTGGTATCGTTGGAACGATGTAGACAATCTGACGAGCCGACTCACCTGGTCCAGCGAGCGAATTGGTCTCTGAGACTAGGGACGTAATCATTTATTGTAAGTCAGGACCATGCTTGACAACAAGGCATCGATCCACTCCCCGTTATTGTTCGTCACTTGTAACGCTGGAAAGTGTACTTGCCAGAGAATAGTGAAACACTAGTTTACGGTTACTCAGAGGGCTGCTCTGAAATCTGGAAATGGCACGGCGAGGCAATATGTGCCATGTCAAGCTTGGAAGCGGGGGAACTTTGCAGAGTTCGTGGCTGAAATTGAAACTCCGTTATATTGCTGCTCTCGTCTTCGCTCTTCCTGCTCTCTCAAAGTACAACGACGCTCTGCAAAGTTTTTCCTAGACCGGCAGGCTCCGCTGGTCTCGTCTAGACACAATTGCGTAGTACGAAAAAAAGTCTTTCTTGTAAGTTTGACTCAGACGTGCTCTTCGCCTTCAAAGACAGACAGAACAGACACACCCTTTCCACGTTTCCCCCCCACCGATCAGGAACAATCCATCTCTTTTATTCAATCTTCCCGCTAGCGGATCTTCCCTTTTGTCCTCATTTTCCACACATTTTCATTCACGGATATAATGACTTCCCTTCGTCCCCCTTCAAGCCCTTCCCCCTCTCCTCTCATCCCAGACTCTGGCCGCTCCTCCAATTCCGCACGTGCCTCCATGGGTCCTCGCCAGACGCTTGGCCCTGCATCGCCCCGTCCACCCGGCGGCGGTAGTATCGCCCGTCCCACCAGCGAGTTGCTCGGTAGCGCTACCATGTTTCAGACTCCAGAATCAGAGGCTATCGACCAATGGTTCGAGAATCTTCAAAATTACGAGGAAACCCTCGAAGACATGGCTGCTGCCTCCTTGGACGTAAACTTCAAAGAGGAATTAAGTGCAATCGAACAATGTTCGTCCCCGCCCTTGTTTTAGCACACCCATTCCCCCTCACGCTTTTGTAGGGTTCAAAGTGCTCTCTGAAGCGGAACGCACAGCTGCTCTGTACAGCCTTTTGCAACAATCTACCCAAGTTCAAATTAGGTTTTTCATCACCGTCTTGCAGCAGATGGCCCGATCGGATCCAATGACTGCATTGCTAAGCCCAGCGGTCGGTGGTAAGCTCCCTTTTCTCCATGTACTTCGGATTCATGCCAACTCGGAACACAGGTTCGATGCAGAGTCAGATGGAAGCCAAGCTCGCTCAGATGACACTCAAGTCGCCATCTCTAAAGTCTCCTATACCTTCGTCCCCTCGCGTGTTCAGCGGCAGTCAGAACCGACAATCACTTGCCTTGGAAAGCTCATCTTTCCTTTCCCCCGACTCTGCTGTCTTAGGATCCAACAACGATGCCGCTGCAACCCTTGCCCAGCAAAGGGCGAAACTCAAGGCGAGCAATGCTGCACACCGTATCTCTGCTCCCATCTTGGCTACTGCCAGCGGCGACACCCGCACCACATGGGGTTCCGCCCTCAGCCAAGTTGCAGAGCAAAATCCGAATTCGCCCGCACAAGATATCCTCCTTCCCAGCAACTCGAGACCCAAGAGCACAGAGTTTAGCGGTTCGCTTGGAACCCCTCGCGTGGATGGGCTGTCCCCGATGGTCGGCGACAGCTGGGCGAGCAACGTAAATACACCCCTCATTCCCATGTTCAAGGATGCACAAAGCGTCCAGAATCTGGACGCGGCTGCTGCCAAGTTGAACGATTGGAACGGGTCTGGCGGCCGAGTTCCTCTTATGGCTGATCCAAAGTCATTCCGCCGTCCATCCAAGGGCTCAAGTGCCAACGGAACCGCTTCAGAGACCACAAACCAGAACAGTAGCGTCTACGACAACGAAGGCAATCTTATTGCCTCTCAGCAACCCGCCCAGCGCAAGCATGTCGTTGCGCCTGCCTCCCCCGGTAACAATGCGCAGTTCACTGGTGCCCAACAAGGGCAGTGGAATGGTGCCAGGAGTCCCGGGTTGTCTACCCCCAACAGGTTTGGCGAGGAGCCTAATGCGTCGTTGAACGGACTAGGCATGGGCGGGTTCAACATGGCAGGACTGGGTAGTCCCGGATTAGGCATGGGATTGCCCTCTGCAGGGTTGCTGGCGGGCATGAACCCTCTGCAGATGAACATGTTGAATCTACACGCACAAATGAACGCTATGGGAATGACGCCTGAGGCACAGATGCTGGCGGCTCAGATGGCTGCAGGATTCACGCCACAGAGTTGGTTGAGCCTACAGCAGGCTGCGATGCAGGGCAACAGCAGCAGCAACAACAACAGGAGCCGCGGTGGCGGTCGGTCACCTGGAATTCCGAAGACAGGCTCTTCAGGTGGAAATATCAGCGGAGGAAGCGGGAGTAGCGGGAAGAAGGACGAAGAGGACGTTGACCCGGCGCTGCTCGGCGATATCCCGGCCTGGCTCAGGAGCCTGAGGCTGCACAAGTATACACCGAACTTTGAGAAGATGCAGTGGCAAGATATGGTCATGCTGGACGATGCAGGACTGGAGGCTAAGGGTGTAGCAGCGCTTGGAGCACGACGCAAGATGTTGAAGACGTTCGAGGTTGTTCGAAAGAAGATGGGTATCGAGACGTCTGCAGGGCTGAACGGAGATGGGTCAATGGAAGGGTGATGTAGGACAGTTGGATATGTCTTTCTCTTTCGTTCGTTGTGACTGCTAGTAAGTTGTGTAAATACGTGGTGCTGGCCAGCATCGCCACGGTGTACTATAGGATAGGCTAAAATCGATCCGGGGTCTCGGCGATATCCCCCCGGACACCGTGTGACGGTCTGTATAACTGCGATTAGAGTCGACCATCGATATCTTCACAAACACATCCCATCATGATGTCCTTGGACCGCGGTCCATCGCCTCTTCGTCCTATACGGGGCATAACCCCCTCCCGCAGGCGCTTCGAAAGTCTCTCGGCCGTCGACAGCGAGGTCCACCCCGTCATCCATGCCGGCAGAGTCGCAGTCATCACTGGTGCTGCGAGCGGCATCGGGCGAGCCGCTGCTATCGAGCTTGCAAAGTGCGCATATACGTCGCTTCTCCTCCCTCTCGTCAGTCCTGACGAAGCGTGACTCATCTCCGTCACCATTTCCGCGCTCACTCCCCCGGGCGCTATTCACCTCCGGTCACGTTTCATCGCACGGCGCCTACTAGGACGGGCCTTAAAATTGCACTCGCAGACGTTCTGGAGGACGAACTTGCGAATACTGGGAAAGAGGTTGCGGCTATCACCGGCGATGCCAACGTCCTTGCCATACCCACCGACGTCTCCAAGATCGGGGACGTGCAGCGTCTGCGAGACAAGGTTTACGAGGCCTGGGGAGAGGTGGGAGCTCTTTTCGCCACAGGGCCACTGGATAGTTGCTGAGACTGCGCGATTAATTCGACAGGTTGCCGTTCTCATGAACAACGCCGCTATTGGTCCAGATAGCAAGTCCTGGGAGCTGCTTGATAATTGGCGAAGCACCTTCGAAGTCAACGTGTTTGGGTATGCGTCCCACGCCTCGGAGGCAACTCGCTGTCTGATTTTTGTTGTTGTTGTTTCAGAGTTATCAACGTGCAGCAAACTTTTGTGCCCGTATGTCTTGCTCCACTTCCTCTGGTAATCGAATCACCATTGTTGTTGCCAGTCGATGTTGTACCAGGAAAACCAGGCCATGGTTATTAATACTGGCTCCAAGCAAGGAATCACTAATCCCCCGTGGGTCGTCCCCATTTCGGTTTCAATTATAAATAATTTTTAATGTAAAACAGTGGCAATCCAGCCTACAACGCCACGAAAGCGGCAATAAAGAGCCTGACGGAAGGTTTAGCATATGAATTGCGGGAACGCCCCGCATGCAACGTCACAGCCCACCTGTTTGTGTGAGTTCGGAGCTCCCGATATTACCCATATCAGTGACTGGAAACCTGGATATTTGTGAAGTCCCGGATGGACCTTTACAGGGCTGACGGCGCGCTCCGGTGGTGTAAAACCTGCTGGTGCTTGGACAGCAGAGGAAACTGTTCTTTACATGCTCGACCACGTACGCTTGGGGGAGTTTTACATTCTCTGCCCTGACAATGAAGCACGGCGGGAGCTAGACCAGCTGCGCATTATGTGGGGCGCGGCCGACGTAGCCGAAGGGCGGCCGGCACTTAGCCGATGGCATAGGGATTGGAAGTCCTTGTTTGACGAGTACGTCCGGGATAGCTTGGCCGAGATGCAGTAGGAGAAACGAATTATACCGAGAATGAAGGGCGTTGTAATGTAGGATTTTTCACGCGATTGTATGACGGTCGTATCCGTCTGCATCGCACTTATGGGCTCTTCCATGTTAAAGAATCTAGATAAGTAGCTGTGGGTTCATTGGTAGCTGAGTTTGCGGTTGATACCACCAGCATCCGTATGGACATTTGCATTCAGTTGAACCTAGTTTCAACTTCTGTGCCTTCTAAAAGGAACAGACTGTCGGGAAGATCGTTTTGCTTGAACAATAGCCTGCGACTGGAGAAATCCTGACTTCCATTGGTCATGACATCGAAGATCAGGTTGATGTTGGAACGAACCTTGAGCTTGATAGGATCCCAAGCAGTCTCAGAAGTAGTAACCAAGAGACACCAGATTGGACATTGAATGTTCTGCATCAATGTTTCAATCTCAAGGCACGTACGAGTTGAACTGATGCGGTTCACAGACTACATAGCCTCACATGCTGATACCTAGGTCACATCTACCGCATCACAGGCTGTGGTGTGTCCATGTCCCAATCAAATGAACGGAGGAGTAAAGTTTATGATTTTCATCTTTCACGATCACTGACACTGATACCCGGTCTTCGAATGGGGTGCTGCCACGGTTCTCTTCAATTCGTGCGCAATCTGATGGGTAGTGCTGCCTTTTCGACTCTAAGGCGGCTCCCCGCAGGTGCACGAATACAGACGCCTGAATTCCAAATGCGAAGTGCTTTTTTTTTTTTCCACATCGTCTAACGTACGGATCTACACGGATTACGCCAAGCCTCTACCATACTATCCACCAATACGCGGGGCGGGATGGTTCGGGTTCGGCGCGATTATATCATATCCCGGTTCTCTCGCCCTGCCTAATAGCCCGCCGCGTCACCTGAGATTTATGACTCGACTCCCGGATCCTACCAGTGACAATGACGTACAAGATTCACCACTAGCTTCCGAGAGTGTATTGCAGAATGGAGATCTTGCGACCGTCGCCACTACCTGCAACACAAAATGACTGGCAACAATTCAGTGGTGAGGTACGTTCGAGGTTGGTATTAGAGCACAGGGACGCTGGGATAGAAAGATCAGGCCCAGGTTTTGAACAGTTGTCATGGGTATTAGATGTATGTGTCAAAGTTGAATACATACGTCCCTAGTGTGCTCCGGATCTTGTTCCTTCCTGCCGAGAAGGCTAGAGCCATCCGTCGTATAAATATTTGCACCTCTCTCCACGCCCCATCCAGATCATCGATCCTTTCCCATTTTGACCTTCATTCCTATGTCTTCCGCTCCTCCTCCGCAACCAGGGCTCCACCCTCACATGGCTGACGGTCCGTATGGCGCAAATGCAAACTCCAAGGCCGGCAGCGAGGCATCTCTCCAGCGCGTCAAAAATTTGCCCGGATACACTACCCCAGTGTTCAAAGGCAAGGAAGAGCAGCGCGCCAAGGTGCAGGCCGATGTCACCGCCAAGGTCAGGTTCAACGCCATTGCCGTTGCCGACACCCACCTGGCCATCTGTTGATCTATTATTTTCTCACACCAGGGCTTCATCCCACGCGAGTTGGTCGCCAACGAAGTCAAGTGGTTCTACTCGCATCTCGGCATCGACGACACCTATTTCCAGAATGAGTCGCCCTCCGTCATCTCTGACCACATTATCTCGCTTTTTGGTGCCAAGGTGTTCGCATTCACCAAACACGATCCGTCAAAGCTCGTCATCGATCTTGAGCGAATTGACGAGAAAGGAAGTGGCGCCACATTTATCCATACCAGCGCTCCTGGATTGACATCCACCGAAGGACCCGGCGCTACTTGTGAATCCAGGTATTTCTGAACGAATCGTGGCTCTTTCCACTACTAATCGCGCTCTCTCTAGAATCGATGCCTTGTTCCTCGATAATTCGACTCCGAGCAACTGTTACCGTTTGGAAACATATCGTTCAACGGGTTCCATCTCCGCGACTGCCTCTCAGCAGCTCCGTTGTTACTTCGTGACCAAGTGTCATTTCCCTGCTCAGCCTCCCCCATCGTCCCGTACTGATGGACAAACCGATATCCGATCCGTCTCTGATCCGGTATTCCTCGAAAAGGCTACCGAAAACACGCTCGAGATCTACCAGAAGATAATGTGGCAGGTCGAAAGCCGTTATGGTCCTGTCATGGAAGTCTTCGAGGTCGAGGGTAGTCGCGAGAGGCGTCTCGTGATTGGCTACAAGATGGGTGGAACCTCGCATTTCTTTAGGTACGCTCTCGTTCCCAATGTTGCATCTTTACTCACAGATATGCCTTACAGCGCGCTTTCCAATCTTTACCATTACTACCAACTGTACTCGGCTCGCAAGTATGTCGAACAGTTCTCCAACGGCCTCACGATTATATCCTTGTATCTCAATCCGATGCCTAATTCAACTGCTGCTCCGATCGAGGGTTCAATCTTCCAAGTCATGAAGGAGGCTTCCCTGTTGTATTGCCTTCCCGATAACCCATTCTTCCTCGATCCCGAAAACTCGAACCACGCTGTCCAAGAAGCGACGTACGCTTGTGAGCATCTATTTCATCGGGTTCACTTTGTGCAACTCTAACTACCGTATCATCAGACTGTGGTTGGGTCTTTGCGCAACACTTTTGCAATCGTCTCGGGCCTGCATATCTCCATTTGAGGAACATCCTGGATGAGTCCAACGCCCTCCATATGGAGGTCCTTAACGGTATCAAGAGGCGTTTCAGAGAGGAAACATTTACACGAGAGAGCATCGCCCAGGTTATCCATGCCCACTCGGAGCTTGTAAGTGTGACTGAAAATAATCATGACAGCCGTTCTCAAATTATCCTAGATACGTCTGCTCTATGTCAACTTTGCCATGGTTCACTACCCTGCCGTTGATGATGAATCTCTCAAGTGTGTCTACAGTCATAGTCCTCGAGCGACTTTCTGATGAAGCATTTCAGGCCTACCCTATCATTCCAGCGCTTGCAGACCACCCAACCTCTCACAGATGAGGAGTTGTACGACAAGATCAGACGCACTGTTCCCAACAAGCAGGACTTGCAAGTTCTTGAAAGTTTCCTGATTTTCAACAAGTACGTCTATCATTGAGTTTTACGGATGATCTTGTGTTGATCCTGTCTTGCCAGGCACGTCCTCAAGACCAACTTTTATCAGCCAACCAAAGTCGCTCTTTCGTTCCGCCTTGCACCAGATTTCCTGCCAGAGGTAGAATACCCTAAGCAGCCATTTGGCATGTTCTTCATCATCGGAAACGAATTCCGTGGATTCCATATCCGCTTCAAAGATGTTGCCCGCGGCGGTATCCGTGTCGTGATGTCCAGGAACAAGGAGTGAGTGAAACGGGTCTAAATCTTTATCACGGTTTATTGATCATGCTCGTAGGAACTACTCCATCAACCAGAGGATGTTCTTTGATGAAAACTATGGTTTGGCTTTCACACAGTCTCTGAAGAATAAAGACATACCTGAAGGAGGTGCCAAGGGGACCATCTTGCCCTCGTGCGTCATTGATGTTCGCTCGCGGGACAAGAACTAAGCAGCATCATTTCACAGGATAGGAGCAAGCCCGAGGCTTTGCTTCGAAAAATACGTAGATGTATGTCGCATACATCTGTCCTGACATGTCTTTAATCAGCCCACCGTAGGCGATCATAGATTTGTTGATACCTGGGCAGACTCCCGGAATCAAGGAGCGTCTCATTGATCTTTATGGCAAACCAGAACTGCTTTTCTTTGGTCCTGATGGTTCGTTTTGGTCCTTCTGTCGTCTTGTCCTGTTCTGACGAGTCGTGCTCCAGAGGGTACCGCGGATATGATGGACTGGGCAGCGTGTAAGCACGTCGTTTGGGAATCTGATCAGGCGATTCTGATCATTCCTTAGTACACGCCCGTCATCGTGGTGCAGAGACATGGTGGAAGTCATTCACCACTGGCAAGAGTGCTAAGCTCCTTGGTGGAGTGCCCCACGACACATACGGGATGACTTCGCTGTCGATCCGACAATATGTGTTGGGTATTTACAAGCAACTTGGCCTCAAAGAGAAGGACGTGACCAAGGTTCAGACTGGTGGCCCTGGTGAGTTAAGCTCGTTTGATTCGTGTCATGATGGGTTCTAAACAGCCTGATTGAAAGACGGGGATCTTGGCTCTAGTATGTATGCATATTCCACGTTCTGATCGCGTGCTCATGAGAAAACAGACGAAATCCTGTTGAGTTCGGATAAGACTGTCGCGATCATCGATGGCAGTGGTGTTCTCACAGACCCCGCTGGTATCAACCGTGAGGAGCTTGTACGCCTTGCCAAGTTGAGGGTACCGATCGCCAATTTCAACAAGTCCAAGCTAAGCAAGGACGGGTACCTTGTCAAGGTCGAGGAACATGATATCAAGCTACCATGTACGTAATTCATCACCCGGACCCTTTTCCTGCGTTTCACTGATGGCGGCCCATTGAAGCCGGCGAGATCGTTCTCGATGGGACGGATTTCAGGAATGGGGCACACTTTAGGTTCAAGGCAGACTTGTTTGTGCCTTGTGGTGGTCGTCCTGAGGCCGTCAACATATCCAACGTTGCTGCTTTGTGTGATACAGAGGGCAAGCCCCACTTCAAGTACATCGTCGAGGGAGCGAACTTGTTCATGACGCAACAAGCACGGCTCCATCTGGAGAAACGCAAAGTCATCGTTTTCAAGGACTCCAGTGCGAACAAGGGTGAATTGTTTCGTTTTCTCTTCTGGTGCTCGACCGTCATCTGACCTTGTTTCAGGTGGTGTGACTAGTTCATCTCTCGAAGTTCTTGCCGGTCTTGCGCTGTCAACCCAGGAATACCTCGATCTCATGATCTTCAAGGATGGAAAACCCTCGCCGTTTTACCAGAGCTATGTCAAAGATATCCAATCCAAGATCACGGAGAACGCTGCCGCCGAATTCCAATGCATCTGGCGTGAACACGCACGTCTCAAGAGCGAAAAGCCACGGACTCAAATCTCGGACGAGCTCTCTAGTTCGCTCAACGATCTTCAAACCGAGCTCGAAAGCTCAGACCTGTTCGATGATCTACCGAGTAGAAGGGGTGTCATACGCAGAGCCGTCCCGAAAACATTGGTTGATCAGATTGGTATTGACACATTGCTCGAAAGGCTTCCAGAGCCTTACCAACGCGCTTTGTTCTCTAGCTGGGTCGCTTCGCACTTTGTACGTTGTGTCACGGATAGTGACTTGGCGCATTCACCACTGAACTGTCTTCTTTCCTTCAGATCTACAAGTACGGCGTGAATGGGTCGAGCGTAGACTTCTTCCACTTTGCTCGCGACCTCGCCCAATAAGCAGGTGATATCAGTGAAGGACTTGGGGCTGGTTGTAGATAAGTAATCGTAGAAAAATAACCTTGTTAAAGTAGAATTTCTTTGCCACATTCATGAGACGAACCACACTCCTCCAAACCTTCCAGAGCATTGGCTCGCCAGCGGTGCAGCTTGATGAGAAAGTTACTAGTCACAAGAATTTATATTCCAATTGCAATGTATACTTCTTCAGGCATGAGGTTATGACCATTTCGGAGCGGGTTAAACGTGCACGCTGGCAGGTACTACTGCTGGATTCTGTTGTATGCCGCTGACGACTGTTGGGCTTCTAGGCGGATGCCGGCACGGCTTCTTCCTAGAAGAAAGTCCGTGCACGATTAAGCGAGGTGGCAGCGCTCTTCGTTCTCTTCAACCTCGCACAAGGTTTAGGCCGACAGCGTCGGCATTTCCCGAGTAAAATAACCTTGTTAAAATAAAATTCCTTTGGCACGTCCATAGAACGACATGAGACGATGCGAGATTAATGATACTACAGACCCTCGTCGTACAGCTCACGTGCCAGAGCGAAGTAGAAGCGTTCCAAGTCGAACTTGGTTGCCATCTCGTTCTTGTCCGTTTTCTTGGACGGAAGCTCTTCTTTCAGAGGCGAGGCGTTGTGTTCCACGATCCAATCGAACACCGCAGAAAGCTTGTCCGTCGACGCTTTGACGACAGGATCGTTATGACCAGCCTGTGTGATCTGCTCGGGTTGCCCGGTGGCCTGGACAAGTTCGAGATCCTCCGAAGCGCTCCTTTCCTGTTTCCTCCACGCGCCAATGAACCTAGACCAGTCCCCCAATGTCCAACCCTCCGTGATACTGCCTATTCCCGGTGGCAACTCGACGCTGAGCTCCAATCCTCGTGCACCCCTTATTTCCCAGTGATCACAGCCATCCACGATGCCAAGGAATTTGCCCCACCGAGCGCTCTGTACGGTGACCAGTCCATCATTTCCCCACTCGTCTTCTCGAGTAGATGCCATGGGTTTTCCCCGCGCTTTCTTCTCTGCGTCGTCGAGGACCATCTTGGGAAGCCAGAGGGGGTGCCAAATGTTCATCTCGTCTATGCGCGAGGCAACGCTAAAGTATTTGACGTGTGGATTGTCGGGCGTGGACGGATTGAAAATGTCGTTGAGATACGATGTCGTCAAGCACGCGTATGCGGGCGAGTCGATGAGCGATAGGAGGAGGGTCGTGAACGACGAAGGGAGGGTCGAGAGTGACAGAAGAGAGGCCGTATCGTGTTTCTCGGATGGGAGGCCCGTGTGTAAGGACGTCTGTTGTAGTTCTGTTTGAATCTGTTGTGCGGCGTCGATTGCGTATGCACGTATGAGTTCGTCCTGTTTGCGACCGAGACCGAGATATTGCTGGTCGTGTCGATTTCGTCTGCAGTTCTTCTAGCTAAGATGAATGGGATGATACTTACCGCACACCAATCCATAAAAGGACTTCCGCGATGGGGGGTGTTTACAGAAGTCAACGATAGGGGGACGTACTCGGTTGGGCGAACGTGGGTGATGAGGTGTCGACAATCGAGTCCACCCATGGAATGGGCCATGAGGTTGATACCTCTGCCACGGGCCTTTTGCTGAAGGATGCGGTCGAGATTCTCTGCCCTGGACGCGATGGAAGCGGTACTTTGGGAGCGTGTGAGTGGTCGATGGGTAAATGGTAGAGTGATGGGGCGACTGACGCAGGGACGCCTGTGACGATGACTTCGGCACCGAGTTTGTCCTTGAGGATGGATAACACGGACGACCAATAGTGTCGACGTAGGCTGGGGAATGCAGCGGGGCCCCTCACGTCGAATCCGTAGAGTCCTGGGGAGGAGGTGAGGTGAGGATGGTGGGAGAGAAAGGGGAGTATACCGTGGCAGAGGACGATGGGATAGCGTGGGGCTCTGAGGGGATCAAAGAGCGTGGGGTTGTTCATCAAGCGATGTATGGTGTTGCGGTGTGGAGGCAGCGGAGGATGATGGACATCTGTTTGAGGAAGGGAGTCGGAAGATTGAGTGAAAGTAAGCAAGTAGTGGTTTGTGAGGGAGATAGCATTGACGATGCGGCGGATCAGGGCGACGAGGTGGACGGGCAGACAGACAGCGTTGACGTTCATGGAGAGGTGAAACAAGAACGCGTGATGAAGTAAAGTAGTACTACTCCGGCTCATCCCGAGTCATCACTTGTTGCATATAAACTCCAACTTGAAGTGAGTGTTATCGACGGTCCCCACGCAATGTCTCACTGGACGGCTACAGGTACCCTAGTTATTGGGTGTATCCTCGTTCTGTATATCAGACGACGAGCCCTCACTCGTCGAAATGTGCATCCATTGCCCCCTGGACCTCAAGGATTCAAACCATGATCCATGGATCGCCGGCAATGTCATTGGGTTTGATACAAGTGTTCCATGAGAGACATATACCCAGTAGTCTATTCCCGATTTCTAGGAAAGGATGTGATCATCCCTAGTTCGGAGAAGGCTGCCCATGACCTGCTGGACAAACGGTCCACGAATTATTCAGATCGTCCCAGTTTCTCTGTCGTGGTGGACATGTTAGTCTGTATTTTCTCATCGTGCTGCTAAATTCAATTCGAATATTCCAGGTATGGACTGGAATATGCTTCTGGTCTGCTGCAATACGGCGATAGATTGCGCTTGCATAGGCGGTCTTTTCACCAGACATTTCGACTTGATGCGGCACTCAGATTCCTGCCTTTGCAACACCGCAAGGCATGCCGACTTCTGCAGCAGCTGCTTGCCACACCCGAACAATTCAATGATCATATATTCGAGTAAGTCAACGCGTTCGTTTAGAAAGTGGCATCCAATTCCACCCTCAATCGAGATACAGTGCTGATCACTTTGAACAGTACATATGATTATGACCCAACATCGACAAAGGACGAAATCTTCAATCTGATGGCAAACTACCTACCCATTCTTATGTCCAGACATTATGCTCATACTCAGCACCTTTCCATTTCGTGAGCCCGTTCATGTTTGTGTACAACTCGAAGATGAATCATTGTATAGTGTCCCGTCTCCCTTCATGGTTCCCCGGTATATCATTCAAGAGAAACATGGAGGTTGCGCGTGCCTATACCAAGGTTTACCTCGAGAATCCGTTTGAGTACTCTCGTCGAAAAGCGGTAATGGATACTTCGATTCGATTACCTATATCATGCACGCTGAATAACTTATCCAGTCAGGCGATCATGTCGTACCGGCGATGGTGTATGACGAACTGCAACTCATGGAAGAGAAAGGCCGTTCATCTGAAAAATCTTCCATGAAAGCGCTGATGCATGCAGCTGGGACCGCATTTTTGGGTGCGTAGCTTAAGCGTCTCGGTCTTGAGATGTCCCCATTCACCTCGCATAATCTTCTAACCGGGTCAGAGAGTGTATGCGGCACATTATCTTCCGGGCGGTAATCTTCAATAACAATAAAATTAGACCACTGCAAATGGTACACGACGAAGCAAGGTATCCCAACCTACATGCGCTCATCCCCGAACGATTCCTCAACGATGACGGCTCCCTAAAGCCAAACGATGTGGAACACCTTGCGTTTGGATTCGGCCGACGCATTTGTCCCGCAAGACACTTTGCAGACGTGTCTCTGTGGTCGGTAGTCGCCAAGGTACCGGCCGTCTTCAAGATACTGAAACCCATGGACGAGCACCCATAGATCCGAAATTCTCGGGTGGGGTTGTGTGCAGACACCCCCTTCCGTTCAAGTGCAGGATTTTGTCCAGGTTTCCAGGCATGGATATCGGGAAACTGGAAGAGCTCATTGGCGCCAGCACTGCTGAACGAAACCTTGTCCTTTTTTACAGAATTGGTGTACTATATACTTGCTTGATGCAAGAAGACTTGGAGGTGGTTTATGATTTGTTAGGTTTATTCGGATGGCTTGCAATCATTGTGTAGTTGCTTTAATTCGTCTGAGCTTGACTATATGCTTGTACTAGTACGAGTCGGGCAAGACAAGATTTATGCCGAATTGTTTGCCGTAATAAGCTTAGACTAAATAGACGAGCCGCGTCGATGTCGCGCAAACTCAAGGCGATCCGACCCGCGCCCGACACGTTGACCGCCGCTTCCCCGGACAACGGTCCTCGTCTTAGACGAAAGGCAAGAGAGCGTCTCAAGACCTGCGTCCTCGAAGAACTCTGGTCGATCTGGAGAGCCAATCCCCGCGTACCCTCGATTGAATCCAGGCGATTATGGGCTGCCTCCCGCGATGCAAGCCCTCATCTAGTCGACAGCTGGTTCTTACGCAGAAAGACGGGCGCAAAAAAAGCAGGACAACCGTTACTGGACGGATCGTATGATCTTTCGCTCGACCAGCCGGCTGCGCCAAGACGAGAACCCTCCACGACCCCTGTCAAACCTGAGCAAGTTGAAGCTATTACCGACCTGTCTTCCGATGACACGCTGGCCTACCCACCGGATGACAACAACTTGAAGGACCTGGATGCCTCTTCTGATACCATTTTCGATGAAGATACGTTCACAGAACTAAAAGGAACCGAGACGAGTGCATACAATCAGCAACTTCGCTTTAAAAACTGCCAGTTTCAACCGAAGCTGAGGTTTGGCGCGATTCTCTTCTCTCAAATTATTGACTGCCCTTGGTCTCAGCTCCGCTGATCTCGACACCGCAGACGATCACCCTGACGAAGATACCCCGTCGTTCTCAAGTCACTCCCTTCTCATCTGCAATCAGGGAAAGGGAAATACGTCCGACTTTACGTGTATGCTTTGCTCCGAGGTGTCCGACCAAGGTGACACGAGCATCTCTCTCAACGAATCTATGTGTATGCGCCAGTCTGATATGCAGGCACCCCAGACGAGGACCTACTCCACTTTGACACGACTTCTAATTCGACAGGCAACCCGTCCATGCTATATCCACGTCTCGACTTCTCTTCCGACATGCTTTCGGAACTCTCTGCCATCCCGTTCTTGTTTCGTACACCGTCTGCGGTACACCACGACACTATGACCGACTTCCGGGGTGTGGATGACTGGTCGATGGTCGAAGATGAGTTAGGGCGTCTCGTGAACGATGGGAATCTTGATTTTTCTTTTCTCGACGATCCATGGCTCGCCTCGATGGAGCTGTTGGGTTGAGCCTGACGTCGCGCTCGTTGACTCCTCTTCGAACATCACGTTGTCGTACTGGTTGTAATCAGGATCATGCTCCACAGATACAGACATGTCGGAAAGGTTGTTTATAGATCGCCGATTAGACTTGGGGCTCTGCTGATCGCTTACTTGAATGGAAGATATCACAAGGTGTGTACACTGTCGTGCTTCGGTGTTTCGTGCCCGATACGTCGCATGCCTTGTCAGCCCTTTGGAAATACTACCAGCAATGTAAAGGGACCGTGCCGATCAACCGTTCCGCACTGCCATGACGTGACTGCACAGATATGATATTTTTCTCTCCCTGATAGCGCGATCTATAATCTGAAGCTCAGTCAGTTCTTATCCGCTAAGCGTTCCTCCATCGGTGAAACCCATCATTCTCGCGTAATGGCCCGTGCTACGGCTAATCTCTAAGGAACCACATCCAACGTTGTAAGTTGCTAATTCATGATTCTGGTGTCAATCGATCTCCCTTGCTGACAGAATGGTCTCGTGTAGATAACGTGAGTAGCATCATTCTGTACCCTGACTAATTGATCCGGAGCACCTCACTGATGCGCGGATTTCAGATATCTTCCCCGACGAGCAATGTTTCGAGGCCATCATAGCGGGCATCAACGCCCCGGTGCCGAGATGTTTTTCAACAGAGGCGAGCCTGCACCTTGTGCGTGAAGTTCTTGTTAATATCGACGACGATCATATCGTGGACACTGCTTGATCAGGCGAATTTTACGGTCACCACGACGAACCTCGAAATGATCATTCGATTATTTGAAATGAGATGGAGCATCTCTGACCGAAGCATCTCATTTCCCGAGGTTAAGTAACGACCATGTGTGCACACTCTTCCTTCCCTTCGCACATGTATAGGGAGGGATATTTTATCAAGCATATGAAGAGGAATCGTCGGTTCGGGCGAACGAGAGACCGAGCGGGTACGAAGCGTCTTGATCTCTTTCAGTGTGCCCGCGTCGATCCTGACAGTCCCCGAATCCCCGTGGAAGAATCGATCGCGGCCCTCGCGATACTCAACAGTCAAGGCAAGTTGGACACAATTGGCAGTTTCCGAATGCTGCGCAGATACGCTCTTATTGAACAGCCTATCGCTTTGGTACGCTCACCTCTGTCCCACGCTCACCCGATCAGCGTGGTAGAGATCAAAGTCAGTCTTTTCTCGTATGAGCTGGAAGCGCGACAAGGTAGGACAGGAACCGGACCGATTCCTGAATAAGCCCGACCGGGATCGATACGATCAAGAAAACTGCTGGAATATAGAAAGATTTCCGATTTGCAACCGTCGGCCCTGACAAGCGATGACGCCTTTTCCCCAAAAGCTTGTGCCATAATCACGTCGTCATCGTTGATACCCTCATATTGCAAGAGGCGACCCATCGGCCCAAATACTCACAGGTCAAGCATCCCGACTGTACCGTTCGGGAAGGGTGTCACGTTTACAGAAGAAGAGCACGAGTCAGAGGAGCTTCGAGAAATCTGATGGGACGAGATAGCAGCATCTTTGGGCATGACCTTTCGACGAGCAATCCGGACGTTCTGTGAGGGAAATGAAATCTGTAAACGTAGTGATACGGACGGGCGCTTTTCGTACGGACGCACTGAAGGTGATAATTCAGGGTTTCGGCCCATCGGAATGTGTCATTAGGCCGAACATCTCGCCGGATGCTGGATATCATTATGTACAGTAACAAGAAGCTGATCGTCTCGGCGATGGTATAGGCAAGCGCGGGTCAAGGTTTCCGAGACATTCCTGGACTTGCTCCTCCCAACGTCTCGCAGAAAACGGAATTCTCCAAGAAGAGCGCGCTGCTCTGGGCGTCAGCGCCACTGCAGTCCTCCGTCCAGCTGATGGACCGAGCTGTAACTAAATTATGCAAGGGCTGAGGGAAAAGGCAAGGGAATAAGTGGAAAGTGGAATGCTCACCCACGACGACGACGACGACGAATCACATGTCCCACATCCCAACATGCTCCGTTGCGTCTCGTGCGCCCTTCTCCACCTCCAGCCCAGCGTGAGTGTGTAGTGTGTATCACTTGCGTCTCGCCACCTGCATCGTCAGATTGTCCATGTACGTCTGTAGCATCACGTTCTCGGACGAGAGCTTGTCGACGTCAGCCTGGACGCTATGCACGCGTGCCACAAGAGCTGTTCGTGCACAAGAGCGCAAGATAAGTTTGTCACGATAACGTCATATTCGGCACCGGCACATATGAATATGATTTCACCCACCTCTCAGATCGCCCTGTGCAGCAACAACGTCCCTAAGTACAGCGTGCGTTGTCAGAGGCGCATGTCAAAGTTTACGGAGGGGTCGAGAAAGCGGCGATAGAGAGAGGAGGGGACCTACTTGAGCATTCGTTCTTTCCGGATCGCATCTTTGACGATGTCGCCCGATTCCGCTCTGGAGATTTCCCAGGGTGTGCTCTCTTCGAAACCGTTGAAAGCCATTTAGAAGGTTAAGAGGATGGACGAACTTGAAGGAGGTTGAGGTGAACTTGCGTAAGCAAAAGCAGCAAGTGACGAAGAAAAAGAAACTCTCTGGCGGGGAATCGAACCCCGCTTTCCCGCGTGACAGGCGGGTGTACTATCCGATATACTACCAGAGACGATGACTTTCGGGTCGTTTCATGTTACATATCCCGTTAGTTCTATGGACACGACAAGTAATTCGACATAGTGTCCCAAAAACCCATGTGATTAAATCGAAGTAATAGACCGAGCAGCATTGCCTGTCGTGCTTTCTATACAACTCTGCCTTTTTTTGCACACAGCTAGTAGAATGACAGCTCAACTCATGATCTACCTGGAATATACTTCCTAGCCCAGCTGGAAGTGGCCTCGTTCGCATTCAACAATGGATCCAATGGTTGGAGCTTCCAACTATTCTCGACAGCGTTTGACGGCGGGTACATCGCGACCGCCGCCAACGACAGATAGGTGTGATACGGATCTTGAAACAGGGGTGTCAGCGCTCTCGTCCAAGGCAGTAAAGCACCGAGGGCTTCTGACCGGGATGTTCCTGTGGAGCCTTGGAAATCCCACCAAACTTAAATTGACAAGATGCTATGAATTGGGCGAGTGACCGTTCGGACGCGAGCTCTTGCGCTCCGAGGATCTGACCGTGGGATTTCAAACGCACGAACTTGACGATGAACGAACGTGTCGTTGAAACTTACCGATAAAGAGGCACCACACCAGAAACAATAGCAAGCGTCCGCTTCTTTGTTCGTCCGCCCACGGTAACCACCGGTCGGTGCTTGATTTTGAGTGAGCCATCGAATGGTCTGTTTCCTCTCGTCACTGGTGAGGGAGGGACCTTTGTCAGCAAGGAAGACCGATGCTAACGCGCAATACGTGGGACCCCCTGCGGTTATTAGACACAAACTAGAGACTTTGCGACATGATATACCTGCAGCCTCGGCAAAAGGCACCTGGCCGTACCCGCCTTCATAAGTCTAGGGTGACCATCCGTCAGAGCGAGCGCGCGACTTGGGGGAAACGCTTACTCTGCAGGCTGCGATAAACCTCAGCGCGGGTTCGATCCGTACACCCGACCAATCGTTCAGCATGCTACTGATCGCAAAAGCGCAATAGGTTGTTCGCATGTCGGAATCCCCTCCATAAGGCTCGGAGGAAAAGCTGAAAAAGCATTCTCCTTGGTCAGGATTTGAACAAAGAAGTTGGTGAGCAAATAGATATTCACCTCCCGTCTTCACGCTGACAAGCTTGCAAGAATTTGACGATCCCGAGACGATCCAGCTGAGTGAAATCATCGCGAAGTATCGCGAGCGAGAGCAACGCGGTGTATGTCAAGATTACATGGGGAGGGTCCTGAGAGCTCTCGGAATACGAGTTCGGCTGGTTCAAGTTGTCAGGGAAGTTCGGGGCTAGGTGTGACGAGAAAAGCCAATCACCGGCTCCATGTCGGTCGTCATGTAATCTCCTGGTCGGAAACCAGTTCCGCATGGTCCCCCTGGGAGCCCATCCAACATCGTTAATTTTTCCATGACTCCCAGTGTTAGTACCGACGGAACTCCTTACGGATCTGCTGGGCCCATATCCATTTCCTCCAAGCCTCCTTGTCTGATACGTTCGTGCTTTCGTTTGCGAAGTGGCCGGTTAGGTCTAACGACCCGATGCAGTAGAATGCCAAGGCCAGTCTGTTCGAATAATCATGATGGATTCAAATCACCGACGAACGTCACACACTTGGATGGATCGATGTCGACCTGGGAGCTTGGGAGACTGAGCAAACACCTGTTACAGTGCGTCGCGTGTGCACCTGTGGTCAACGGAGGTAAGGATTCCATCGTGGCACAGAACGTCCCGACGAGTCGATCTTCACTTGGAAGTGTTCGTTCAAGCCTAGACTATATTTAGCGTGGGCTTCGGTGTCCGAAGCCCCTGACTCCATCCTGTCTAGAACTAGCCCTGGGCGTGCCAGCTCTCTAATTTGCTGGTTGTAACGCAAACATCACGTTTCTGGCACATGCAGTGTGAACAGAGGCGACCATCCACTACCATAAGTACTTTATACATTATGAAAATGTCTAGTAACTGAACTAGTAAGTGCTGGACTCGGAGTCATTGCATTCTTATTAGTGCACTTACATAAAGAGCGGTCTATCGATCTTTGCGAAAACCTTGACAAAGCGCAAACAAGCGTGTTTTTTTTTGCCAAGGCGTCGCCGCAAGGATGCGAAAACCATGATATCCGAGGTGTATAATGCACGGAATATCAATGCAAAGTACACCATTCTGCTTCCCATCGGATGTCTACTCAAGTATATCGTCTTCCTGACTTTCTCTCGCTGATTAGCAAGGACCCGGCTCCTAATCCCCATCTCAGATCTCAAGGGCCAGGAAGGTGATTGTCTGATACTTATTCTGCCGTATGTAACATGATCTGTTCACTCTTAAGAACCCTCTCAGGTAACGGAAGAATGTGGCGCGTCGCCACCGTACTTCCTCCGAAATGTTGTGGCCACACTTACCTATGAACGACTATAACGCGTTAGCATTCTTGCTTGATGATCTGATATACGTGTCTTTCTATTTCCCCTCGCTGCATGAGCTAAGAGTTTCGCACAAAGAATCCAAATTGAGCAAAGTTGTCGATTTTGCGTGACCGGAATTGTACTCTCCCTCTCATCAATGACATCATCTCGTGCGCACACAACCCACGTTCGCACCGCGGCAACACTCGCTGCGGCTACAATAATGTGAAAACTGAAACTTGGAAGGGGTTTCAATACCAATACTGGTTCAGAAGATCATGGTCTTGCTGTTACTTGACTGTGGCTGCATTCTTGATACGCTTAATGAGCTGCCTGATTCATTCTGTCTCAGTGATCCTGTTTGTGCAGGATAAAAGATGCGGCGATTTTAGAAAATCATTGAATCCGAAGTGCATATAATCCATCGCATATCAATGCGAAAGCACACCGTCCTGCTTCCCAATGTCTGCCCAAGTATATCACCTTCCTGACCTTCTCTCGCTGCTTAGCAAGGACCCGAGCGTGCCTAATCCCCATCTCAAGAAAGCCGAAGCCTCATTCAGAACATGGCTACATGCACAGAGCACGCTTACGGGGAAATCCGCGAAGGTAATTGTCTGATACTTCTTCTGGCATCTGTTGATCTGCTCATTCTTAACCTTCTCGTCAGGTGATGGAAGAATATGACGCGCCTTTGTTCACTTCCTCGCTGTGATCACACTCTACCTATGAATGGTTGATGGGGCTTATTAGCTATAATGCGGCAGCATTCTTACTTGATGACCTGGTGTAGGTATCGTCTAATCTTCCTCTTGCTATGTGCTCAGACAGAGTGCTTCAAAGGAAGACGCGCCGGTTTTTGTGTTTTTGTGGCTGAAGTCGCTTCGGGATGAAGACCCCATACAACATCCTCTCATGGCAGTGATACAGACGTAGGTCGACCTTTGTTTCGCATTTCGTTTCACAGAAGCCATCTCCAATATTATAGTGAATTACAACCCTACATCAAAAGAGCCTTGGGTTTCTTTCACTGGGTCGCGAACCCCGATCTATTGCGGAACTAGATTCCAAGAATTTCATCACGGAGGGAAACCCTCGAATTTCTGCGATGTCGGCAGCGCTCTGGCCGTAGCGGTTGGATATAGAAGCGGAACAACCAGCGCCAACCAGGACTTTTGTAATTTTGAGGCACTGGGCTTCCGGGAGTGTCCCCCACATGGTGACATGCAGGATTGTCTCCCCTTGGTGTGTTTTGACATCAATATCAGCTCCGTTGTGAACGAGGAATGGAATCATCGACGCTTGGCGTCGCAGAGCAGTGAATAAAATCGTGCGAGGTAATGGTACACGTTTTGATAGAAGATATTCCACCACAGAGATAAAGCCTCTGGTTACTGCAAAGTCGATGGGGAACTGGCCGGAGTGGTTAGGTGTGGAACCATGACAGCCAGCGTCAATGAGAAATTGCGTAGTTTCGAGGCACTGAGCTTCCTCGAGTGTCTGCATGGTGACGTGTAGGACCGTATCCCCATCTCCAGCACCAAGATCAGCTCCGTTTTTAATGAGGAATGGCAGCATCCACACTTGGTGTCGCACAGCAGTGAACAGAACCCCGCGAGGTAATGGCACCTGTTTAGATAAAAGATATTCCACTACGGAGATAAAGCCTCGGGCTACTGCAATATCGATGGGGAACTGGCCGTCGCGGTTAGGGCTAGAAGCAGGACAGCCAGCGTAACCAGAGCTTGTGTAATTTCGAGGAGCTGGGGGTCCGCGAGAGTCCTAATGGCGACATGCAGGACCGTATCCCTGTTTTCTCTTTTGGCAGCAACATTAGCTCTGTTTTGGATGAGGAGTGGAACCATCGACACTTGGTTTTTCAGAGCGAGGAACAAAACCCCATCAGGTAATGGCACAGACATAGATAAAAATTGTTCCACCACAGAGATGAAGCCTTTGGTTACCGCAATGTCAACAACAGATTGACGACGGGCCACGTAGGGAGGAAATGATGGAGGAGATGAGGGATATAGCGTGGAATAATTGTCGCCACTGTCGCCACTTTCACTAGATGGGCGATAACCAGCGGCAACCAGACCTCGCACTATCCGAAGGCATTCAACTTCATCATCGAGAGTCGTGATAATGTCGTAGAGGAGAGTATTTCCATATATTCTTTCAACACCGGGATTGTGATGGGCTCCATTATGAAGGAGGAATGGAATCATTACTGTCGCGTGTGGCAGCGCAGAGAGCAGGATCCTGGGAGGTAATGGTGTGTGTTTGGATAGAAGGTATTGTACGACAGTGACAAACCCCCGAGAGACCGCAATGTCAATAGGAGACCGGCCATTCCAGTTACGTGCTGAAGAAGAGCAATCAGCACCAATAAGAAATTGCGTGATTGTGATGCATTGTGCTTCCTCCAGGTTCTGCATAGATGCATGCAGGAGCGTATTGCCCTGAATGTCCTTGGCTTGAAGATCAGCTCCTTTGCCGACGAGAAACATAAACATGGACACTTGGTATTTCAAGGCAGTGAACAAGATGTTTTGAGGGAAGGGACATCCCAAGGACAGAAGGTATTCCACGACACGATGAAATCCTTGACCGACAGCACTGTGAAACATTTCTGCACAACAGGAGAGAAGGCTGCCTGGAGAACTTGCCCACTTTACGACCAATGATAAAATGACAAGTTCATCATTGTGGATTTGTCTGATAATTTGAAAAAGTGAATCTTCCTCTTGTGTCATGGAGCGCTTGCCACCTTTATTCCCCATAAGTGCATTAAATGCAGTCACTTGCTGAGAGGGATTGGGATCCAATAAAGACGCAATCTCTGAGCATGTGTAGAACATTGCCAAATATTTGCACATTTGGCGGTAACCCTCCTTGGTCGCCAAATGGAGGAGTTCGTCGCAATTCCAAGCCGGGGAGTCACAGCCAGCGTTGAATAGTATATCTGCAATCACCAGACCAATGTCTCCATCGGATACCCGCATAGCGACATGTAGTAGCGTATTTCCCTCGGAATTGAGGACACGAGCATCGGCTCCTTTACTCAGCAGGAAGCGGACCATCTTGGTTTGCTTCAGGGACGAAGCTTGTAACGCTGTAAACAAGATCCTGGCTGGCAGCTCCACTGCGAGAGAGAGGAGATATTCAACGACTGAGGTATATCCTTGCATCACGGCAATGTGAATCGGTGGCTTATCATCAGCATTACGATCGCGAGGGTTGCAACCAGCCCCAACAAGGAGTTGGGTGATCTCAAGGCAAAGGTCCTCGCCAGAAACCTTCATGGCTACGTGCAATGGAGTATCTCCATTTCTAGCAACTGCATTCACGACGGCTGCCCTGGACGTTAGCAAGTTGATTTGTCGAACTCGGATAGTCCACTAACCATTATGCGATGTCGATGACTCGTCAAGGACGTATGAGTCATTCACGGAAAGTAAAGCCTTGATGACGGAAACACATCCTATCTCGACCGCAACTAGCAGAAGTACCTCTGCACAGCCGACTTCAACTAGCCTAGTCAAGGTGAGTTTCAGGTCATGATCAACCACTCCTTCGAACTCCTCTGCACAGTCAACTACGGATTCCAGAAGTCGTTTGTTTTCCCAAGGAGCACTTTCCCATGCGAGAAATTCTCTTGTTTGAAGTAATCGCCTAACGACTGAGGGAGGAAAATCTTGGGGCCGATCTCTAAGAACATGTGCGAGCAACGTCTCCGGTATCGTGCTTCTCCCCTCCAAGAGTATATCAATCATTTTCGTATGACAGCAATGAACGGCAACTTCCAGTGAGATCGCCATGGGCATTTCCATCTCAGATGAGTCAGAATCTGCGATGGTCATGCCAGGCTGGTTTACGTCAGCACCTTGCGAGATCAATGTCCTGGCATAATTGGCCTTCCCAAAATGTGCAGCATATATGAGAGGGTTCGTTCCCTCCCGAGGTGCAAGAGACGTATGACGAACAAATGTTTCGAGCAGGGCTTCGGATCCAAATGCAATGAGGGTATAAAGCGTGAAATCGTGCTCCGAAGTTGGCCAAGGAATGCCAGTGCGAATTGACGGAACCAGTCTGCACAGCTGATTCCATTCGCGAGCGTATCTGCAAATAACCATTCGAAGAGCTTCGATGTCCTTGAAAATGCCAGCATTGTGCGGCTCGAGATGACCAAGATGACCGAACCCATCGGAAAGGACATATTTTAGAAGGGGTCGAGATTCGTGCAGTTTACTTGCGTCAGGTTCCTGATCCCGCCTGAGAATCGACGACCTGTCTCCAGATTTCTCGAGACAAAATCCAATATACGCCATACAACGCCTAGCAAGACTTTCGTGGGCATCTTCCAGGACGATATGATGTGAGGGTAGTTTATCGAGAGCTAGTTCTCCCATGAGGTACTCCTGCGTAAACGGCTAGTGAGCTACATGTAAATAGGTGGAGCCAACTGTTTATGAACGAACCAACCTTGACACTCATGTGAGAAAGGGCGATGATGTCCGTGTCATCATCATGAACCACGAGGCTTTGGCAGACTTCCAGCAAAAAGTCGGTCCCCTTCATCAACCTATAGCTAGAATCTAGCATTCGATAATCTGGGTCAATTGTGACCCCTTCAAGGAGTTCCGTCATGCGAATGGGACGCAAAGAGGCTACAAGCCACACCAACACACGTTGCACTAGGTGTGCATCCGACGGACTTCTGTCGATCGCCAAGAGAATTCTCCTGTACGTCTCCTCCAGCCCCTCCGGAAGGCTCTTCAACGCTCTTTGAATTTCTGTTCCTGAAGTGCATTTTTCTAGCATGTCGATCTGGCATTGTACCCAACGAAACCTTGAGCATACATCTATTAGCGAGATCACTGAGGAAAAGGATAATAATCCCTCACATCCCATCTGCTCTTGCACATAGCTCAGTTCGAATTTTCTCCTTCAGCGTGTTGCTGTACCATTTCAACTGATCCCGAGAGTCAAGTTCTCTTGTAACGTATAGCCAGATGTCGGCCGACAATTCGCTTGCCATTCGATCCATTGATATGCATGTGAAAGTAGAAAGAATGTTGGCGATGTTCCACAGTGGTCGAGAAGTGGCAAATACTCGCACGTCACCAGTGATCATGATAAGCCCATCGAGGAGACTTTCCACTTCTTTGCACTCGTCTAGTCCATCAAGCACGACAAAAGGCTTTTGTGGGAATAATCTTGCGACTTCAGACAGACGTCTTGCGAGTCCCTTGGGGTTGTAGAATGGGTCAGGATGACTACTTTGGTACTCTTTGAGCAGTTCGTCCAGTAATTGCTCTGAGTCAGACTCAATGATCGAGAGCTGAGCTATTAACTGTGCAAGAATGGAACGCAAAACTTCAACGGCACTCGTAGATTTGCTTCTTCGAAAATCGCAATAGAAGTATGCCAGGGGTTCTCCATCATGCTTTGCGTTGCTGAGGTCATCGATAACAGAAGATCTACAAGCCAAGTCAAGGCCACCGCTCGAAAAAGAAACCAAAACGTACGCCAAAATGGTCTTTCCTGCACCAGCTATAGGCAGATTTATGTCATTCAGAAAAATCTGCAGATTATCACACGGTACATACCTCTCCCTTGCAGCCACAACAAGGAACCTTGCCCCTCCCTCCACGACATATACTCGTTCGTAATGTGCAACCACGTGCATGTGTCGGATTGACGTCTCAATGAGGTTTGGCGATGTTTTCCTGCACCATCTAACACGTCGAGTAACCTTATTAACTTGTCTCGTTTCCGGACTGGATGGTAATGAGGTCGAGACGTCGCGAGTTGGAATAGCTAGACATACAAAGAACCTCCTTTCTCGCGATGTCTCTCGCTGTGGTGGACTGAGGTTGCTCTTGAACCTGTATGCAAACATCTCTAGAATACATGGCATAAAATTTAATTTATTCCAAAACAAAAGGAACACGGAGAAACGCGGCTCACTCAGTCCTGGAAGAGGCTGTCTGTCCGTGCATCTCGTGTTCGGGATCACTGCGTACATTTATCAAGCATGAGCTCGATTAAATACCATATGTCCGTCGTGAGCAAAAGGTCGAAATGAGCCTTGTTATCAAGGTAGAGTTCGATGGCCGCGTTCACTGACGACACCTCGTGTTCAGAACCGAGTAGGTCCCCCATCTTTCTCAACGTATCCAAACAGGCCTCTGGTTTGGTGCTCGACAACCAAGCCATCGAGTGGGCATCGAGCTTGAAGCGGCGGCGGAGTCTGGGTTTGCTGAGCGCTTCGATCACGGCTCGAGAGACATCGGTGATCGTCTCAAACTCGTCTTCGAGCTGAATAAGAGGTTGTTGTTGAACCTCTCTGACGCCCGTCTCTGTAGAATATTTTGATATAGCTTTTCGGACATTCTGGGTGCTCGGCACGAGTGAGCGCAGAATGGACTTTGCAGATTCCATGGCGGAGTGGTAGGTATGATGACCATACACGCGTTTCCTTGTCGGCTTTGAACAGGCTGGCTGGCACTGCACTGGTGACTGCTGTGGTACAGGATTACCAAGAAAGCAGTTATCTCAGTGACGGCCCGAATCGCCCGACTGCCTGATAACAATGTACTCAAATAACAAGGCCCTCTGGGCGGTCCTGGACCCTGGAAAGTAACAGCACACATGACTCGGACGAGAAAGACCAAATGGAACACGCATGTTGTGATGCGCACGTTCCAACTTCCAAACCAGCCAGTCGAGCAGCTCGTCGAAGACTCGAAGCTACACTCAATCAACAGAAACTCAAAATCTACTTCACACCGCTACAGCCCCAGTCGATTGAATTAGGCTGCTCGATGTGACTTTAAACTGCCAAAGAAGATCTCTTGCATTGCGGCGAATGCTAGGCAAGTTAATCAGAAAAACCAACACTGATCAGCAAAATCATATCCGTGAATCTAATTTTCCTCAATGTCGGGCGAGAGAATCAGTGAAGCGAAAAACCTAAGCTTAACGTGTTAATAGCGAACGTGAGAAGCTCGAACCTGGAAGCGATGAAGTCGAACCCTCGATCATAGGCGCCAGGCGCGCTTCGGTGAGCGCATGTAAGAGTGGGCAAAAGCGGGATCAACGTTGTTGGATTTGTTGGGTGTGTCGGATGAGACAGTGCAGGTGGCGTTGGTCCTCCTTGAACGCTGTCGTTGCCGCAGTAAGAGATGAAAAATACAAGATTGTTGATTTCACGAACGGACACTCATGATGCATGATGCATTGATGTGTGAATCAGTCTTAAATCAAGTTCCATTTTCAAGTTGCGCCGAGTTAAGTTCAACTTCCCCGCTCAGATGATGACACAATATCACTGAGTCATTCATATCATATCGGTTTGATGCTATTTGATCCTATCTCTGATGCCCGTGGATATTAGGACTGTTGGCTCCTCATTATTAAAGGTATGTGGGTGTACGAAAGTTTCACCGCCAGCCCTTTCCACTCCTTTACAATGCGATTCATTACGATAACCATATTTGCAGCCACCGGCAGCCTGGTTGCTCTGGCCATCGCAAATCCTGTACCAAACCGGTTGAAGGCGGGTGGTGGCATGGCCATACCACTCAACAGGCTCGAGTCTCCTTTTCTGAATTCCAACAAAACCATGGATCTCGACGCAATCACATCTCATGGTATATCAGTCAGGGAGTACGTTGGAATGAACCGTTATATCTGCTCTGCTCAGCCATTTTTATATAGGAAGATCCTCGATGGCCTGGACAATTACCAGAGGAACACAGGGACGATGCATCCTTTCGCTGTGAAACGGAGCGACTCGGAGTCCGAACTCGGCACGCGTGGCACTGGCGTCCCGCTGACATTTTGTGAACCATATTCTCTTTGGATGACCGAGATTGCGATTGGCACCCCTCCCCAGACCTTCAAGGGTAAGATCTCCTCGTATTATTCTGATTTACACTGATCTACGTCACACGGTCACAGTCCTCGTCGACACTGGTTCAGCGTAGGTACTTTCTTTTGGTTCATATAACTGTTTTTGTTCAAGTCAACGCAGCGATACGTGGGTGCTGGGTGCTGGATGTACTGGGATTTCTCGAGATGGCAACTTCTGGAAGTCATCCAAATCTACTAAAAAGTACAATTCGGCGTGTTGGTACAAAAGTTGGTGTGGGAACACTGGGCAGTCAACCTTTCAGCTCCGATATACAGGTGGAGACCTTGTCAAAGGTAATCTATATACTGATAATGTAACCATCGGTGGATTCACTGTATGTTTTGCATCGCTTATGAGCCCGACCATTCTGACGCCAAGCTAGGCAAAACCTCAGACCTTTGGTTCTGTAACATCGTTCACCGTGACTGCTGCTCAGGGATCGGAGGATATGATTTCGGATTTCCCTCCAGACGGTTTACTTGGATTGGCCTATCCAGACGTCTCGAAATTTGGTGCTTTGCCGCTGTTTCAATCGCTTGAAAGACAAAACCGGCTGATCAGTCCGACCTTCTCATTGAAACTATCTCCTTCTGGGGGCGAGATATACGTCGATGGAGCAAACAGTATGTTGTACACAGGTGACATCACTTATACACGCGTAACAGTTCAAGTGAGTTACAATGGTAGATGTGAGAGGATGTTGCTGACATTGGTATTTATGTAGGGACTCTGGCAGGTGTCCATGGACGATGTTCGTGTTAATGGTCATAAAGTCATCGAAAATGTACCTGCTCTGATTGACAGTGGTTCACTCTACATCTTCGGAGATTGGGACCAGGTTGCAGAATTGTATCGACCCATTGGCGGTAGATTCATGGATCATGGAGACTTTCGTTACTATTACTGTGAGTTCTGATTATGTTCAAGTTCGGTACCTTGTTTTTATCGACAGCCTGTAGTACGGTGCGACTCTTTCCCAACACTGAGCCTCACCTTCGGTGGCAGGACGTTTGAAGTCCCTCCCGAACATTTCAGACTCCAACATATTGAGGAAGGTTCTCCCTATTGTTTCGCCGCCGTCGTCCCCGAGAGTCGGGGCATGCATACTCGTGAGATCTATCGCTTTTCGCTTCCTGCACTCCCTTTTGCGGCGCTACATGGACTCGTTCTGACTATATGGCCTAGGATATTGGACTATTGGGTCCACTTTCCTGCAGGGTGTATACAGCGTGTTCGATTACAATGCTCGCCGGATCGGGTTTGCGAACCTCGCTTGATTCATTGCGAATGTTCCCGGACCCGGTACAATATATATATATATATGAGTTTGATCTATTTAACAGGGAGTTCATGGTAAAATCATCGGATGGGTTTCAAGTACAGTCTATACACCGTTGAATGCAATGAGCTCCGCCCACTGAATGAATGATAATCCTGAGGGTCGTTGTTAATTGATGATAAGATATATTCAGCGGAAAAATGATCTTCATTAGCATCAAAACAACAGTATGATCTTTAGAGAAGTGCCATCGTGCCGCTGGATACTTTTCATCAGTGATTAGGAACGTCTGTGGAATATCAGATATTCATAGGTTTTGATGGTCGAGGAGCAGTTGGACAATCAATGGACAACCCTATATGCATCGATATCAATATCACATACATCATCCCCCTTTTTATAAACAACCCAAAAACAACCAGACCACAACATCATCGGTGATGCGTTTCGTCTTTATCATGTGGCATCCCCACAGCAACATCCATTTGCCACTGACGAATGATATCCAACTTGTTCCCCCGGAGGAGAATCGAGTTCACCGTCCACCGCCAGAAGCTCATGAAAACCAAGCTCGATAAACTCTAATATCTCGACGGAGCAGATCATATGGAACATCTCTATCAGATGCCACTTCATGATGCATCCAAAGCAACACGCGGCACTATACCTGGATCGCGCCGCAACCCGTCAGCGACAGACGAGAACCCGGACCGAGCACGGGCCCGGGTCATAGCTTGGTTTGTTGAGGTTGCAGAAAATCATTACTAATTTTTTTGGCACTACCGCGGTGTAATGATCCTAGACTATATTTGGCGCGCGCTTCGGTGCACGAAGGGTCCCACAGTGTCTCCATCGCGTCAAGAACTTCCACGGGCGTGCCAGCTCTCTCAGTTTTCTGGTTGCGATTTCCGGGTTTACTCATCAATCTCACGCATATATCACGTTGCTAGTACATGCGGTGTGAACAGAGACGACCATCGAATACCATAAGAACCCGTCGACATGTGCAAGTTCGCCGGTCACGGACGCGGAGACAATGGGCGTTTACCTATCCCTGTTGAGTCAAAGTTTCCCCCCCAAACCCAAATTCAGCGTCAGCGACATACCAGATCTGACCGGCAAGGTCGTGATTGTAACTGGGGCCAACACAGGCATCGGCAAGGAAACGGCAAAGGTTTTTTTTCATGCGTTCAGATGGCGGGACGACTCCATTAACCTGCATATAGGCTCTCCTCCAGCACAATGCAAAGGTATACATCGCCGCCAGGGATCAGGTCAAGAGCGAGAGCGCAATAGAGGAGCTCAAGATCAGCACGGGAAAAGAGGCTGTTTTCTTGAAGCTAGACCTTGCTAGTCTCAAAGCTATCAAAGTTGCAGCAGAAGAATTTCTGAGGTGAAATTTCTTTGTTTGTGACGTGTGGAGTGCTAAAATTTACCGACAGCAAGGAGACCCGGTTAGACGTTCTTATCAACAATGCGTGAGTACGATCGACTGTTGAAAAATATTCTGCCCGCTCACGTTCGTGTCAGCGGTGTCATGTTTGCCCCTACCTCTTACTTGACATCGGACGGATACGACCTTCAGTTTGGCACCAACGTCCTCGGTAATATATGGTGTCCTCATGTCGACCATTGCGACTGACGGAAATGATAAATAGGGCATCATTACTTTGTCAAGCTTCTGCTACCGTTGCTGATCTCAACCAGCAAGACATCGACGGATGGCAAGGCTCGAATAGTCACGGTGTCGTCGTCTGCACACACGTTCGGCTTTTTGAAGTTCGAGACGTTCAAGGACACGGCTTCTCGCAAGAAGCTATCGACCTTTCAGCTGTATGGCCAGAGCAAGTATGTGAGTAAAATGTATGCTTGTTGCCCTTGAGGCTGAAGAGAGAAAAATACCTCAAGGGCAACGTCGTGCTCGCGTCAGAGTTGGACCGGAGGTATAAAAGCGAAGGCATTGTGTCCATCTCGTTGAACCCAGGGAATATACGGTCTGATCTGCAGCGACACATGGGATCGGTCTCTCGCAAAATCATGGTAGGGACCCTGTGATGATATAGGGTCTGTCCCACTGATAAAAGCGTAGAACCTGGGATTGTACGATACGTCATTTGGGGCTCTCACGCAACTGTATGCGGCTACGTCCCCTGCGGCTGCAAAGCTTGGGGGAAAGGTGTGTTTGCCAGAGATTTAGGTGGAACGTGATGCTGACAGACACGAACAGTATCTGGTACCTTGGGCGAGGATTGGGCCATCTCGCGAGGACGCGCATGATCCGGAGTCGGGACGTGCATTGTGGGAGTGGTGTGAGGAGCAAATCAAGGATATTTGACAGTTCTGGGAGTAGAATCCAATACTTGCGGTTCCTCGGCGCTTAGTCGTCTTCCATATCGAGATCACCTTCGACACCGGCGCCCTCCCCCAGGTCATCGAACTCGGCATCCTCTGCGTCGTGATCCCAAGCCCGATCCTCCTCGTATATCTCGACCTGCTCGGAATGTGTGGATTGAATTGCCAAAGGTGTGCCCGTGGCGGACAAGGATTTTGAGACGATGCGGAGTATGTCGTGCATGCTGTCACCCAGACGGTCCTCGAGTTCCTCGACGATCTGAGAAGACAAAGGGGACGGGTGAACGACCGGAAGGAGAGCGAAGGGGTACATACGACGTAGAGTTCGACTGGCTCTGTCGGGGCAAGATTTACGATCTGGAGTTTCTCTGCTTTCGTGAGGGAAAAGGGTGCGAGGTCACGGACGAGCTGAGATATGGCACGATCTGATTGTTGTGATGTGGGCTGGTACTCTGCAGAGAGGTACTGTATTGCCTGAGAGGGGTGTCAGGGCGAGAGATGTGTGTGTGTGTGTGTTGGCTGTGTCACCTCGAGTTCGACGGTGCGGAGGTTTTCTAATACATCTGAGTCGCCATCGTCTTTCTTTGAGCGTAGAGCGTGTTTTGTTCGTGCGATGTGGTCTGTGTCGAGGTCGCGTAGGAGAGCGAGCACCTCAAAGTTTGAGAGGAGGTCCATTAACCAAACAGTTGACAACAACGCTCGAGAGAATTATTGCGACAACAACAGAAAAAAAAAAGAAAACGACGATGAACAGACAAACAAGTCAGTTTTTTTTACTTCTTACTAGTTCTTCTCTTAGTCTTATTAACCTCTCTTCATATAGCTCAACCACCACAGCGACCACCGAGTCTTGCACCTCCCGCTGGTTTGTCTTCTCAGTTCAGATCGCCCTACCCCACCTCCCAGTATCCCATCCAACAGCGCTCCTACCCCGCACCCGCACTCCAACAGCAAAACCCTCCTCACCGTACACCAGCAGTACCACAATCTCCATTCTTACAGAGACAACAGCCACAATTCCCCTTTGCTGCCACTCCAGGCGTTCTCGCTCAGAATGGCCCCTCCTCTATCCTTCCCCACGTCAGCCCAAACCCTCCCGCAGCCACTCCCACAAGCGCTCCCTCCGTATCCTCAGCCAGCGAGGTCGGATTCGACCCGAGCGACTTCCCCGCACTTGGATCGCTCGCTCAGCCCAACCCCGCATCCAACAACAACAACAACAACAACAACAACGCTCCTCCCTCCCTCCCTACTCCCTCCCTCGCGTCCGCTGCAACGAATCCGCCACAATCGACTGCGACCAGCTACGCCATCCAGGCAGGACAGGGGGGCTCTACCCCCGCCGCGACAGGCGCGCAACCGCGAGACTTTGGCCCGGAAGATTTTCCCGCTTTGGGTGGCCAACAACCACAGAATCAACCCCAGTCTCAGAATCAGCCACAGTCATCAGAGAACCACTCCCCGGTACATCCACCGGGCTTGAACGGCTTCAGCGATCACCGTTCCACCATGTTAGGCTCCTTGAATGGGGCAAACGCAAACTCGCTTTCGTCTTCGGCGCTAGCGGGAACTCAGCAATTGGGCACACCGGGGATGCTCAATTTGCGTGGCATTCACCCTGGTTTCCACAGCCAGGGTGACGCCGATAAACAAAGGGTAAGTTCCTTGATTCCATCATGTGTATCATCCTCATCATCCAACGACCAAACTGAACCAACAGCAAAATTATGCCTTGAAACTCAATCAAGTATCTCATGCGGCATGGAACGCTCCCAATACCAATTTGCCACCTTCACAACCAAACGGTTCCGCATCTGCTCCGTCGCAACCCCAATCTCAATCACTCGTCCAGGGTCAACTTCCGCCAGCACAACCGTCGTCACAACCACAGCAGGTCCACTCGAGCAATAATCCACAATCTCAGACGCATCTCAATGCTCCACCCGGCGTTCCACCACCTGGTCCACCCGGAGTTGCCCCGTATGCATCGAACGGGAACCATTCACTACAACCTCCCCTTCCCCACCCACAGCTGCACAACTCCCTTGCACAAGCTCAAAATCAACCCCATCATCACCCACAGACACCTGCTCAACAAGTCCTCATTTCGGCCGCTGACAGGTGGGGTCTCTTGGGCCTCCTTGCCATGATAAAGAATGCGAGCGTCGATGCCGATGGCGGTCTCAGTAGCGTTGGCACAGACCTGGGCGCGGTCGGTCTAGACATGGGTTACGAGGGGTGAGTCCCGGGTTCTATGGCGTACAGGTGAATTGTCGACCATCTCTTGCCAAGGAACTTGTACTCGACATTCATAACCCCTTGGTCCGATCAATCAGCAGCACGGAGCGTCGAACCAGATTTTCACCTTCCTTCATGTTACAACGTGCAACCTCCGCCACCCGGTCCAAGTAAAGCAGGCGCATTTAGCGACGAAACGCTATTCTACATGTTCTACTCCAGTCCAAGAGACGCATTACAGGAAATCGCGGCTCAGGAACTGTAAGTCTCGCTCCGACTGCCGTCATTCGTACTGATGCGCACGTTTGGTAGGTGGAATCGGAACTGGCGATACCACAAGGATCTCCGGATCTGGATAACCAAGGAAAGTGGCAGCGCACCATCGACGAAAATCCCGGGGGGCGAAGCAGGTAGCTATACGTGGTGGGATCCAGAATCATGGTCCAAGGAACGGAAAGAGATGACGGTGCGATACGCTGATTTGGAGGAAAAGACCGTTCCGGCGTTCGTCATGGGACCAGGGCTGGTGCTCAACCAAGCTGCTCAGACTGCTCAGGGACAACAGGTCCCTGGTGCAATAGGGGCACAAGTATCGAGTCAGACCGCAGGTCAGCCCAGGATGCAAATGGCGGGCATCTGAGATGTACCACTAGGTGTTCTACTTTTGTTCTTCATTCGATCATCGTCTTCGTCTTGCCCCGAATCCTCTAATTTGTTATTTCTGACGGTTCTTCCCGTTCCATTGCCAGTGTTCTTGCAGTGAACGATGATGATTGTATCTGTACCTCTTAATTTGCTCACTCATTCCCTTCTCTCTCTTTGGCACAATGCGACTGCGGACAATTATTTATCGAGCTCGGAAGCATGTCCACTCATGGTAAACGAGGATCTAAAAGGACAGTGCAACAACAACCTTTTTCAGAGCAGCAGATCGTCCCCACCGCCCGTCGCGTTGCCTGCCTTGACGGACCCGAAATCCCCAAACGCGTTGCCCAGACCCGCAGTGGTGGGTTTCTGAGACGACGACGACGACGCCCAGATACCCGCCTGGGCCCGTTCCTTTTCAATGTCCTTGATCGATTTCCCAAAAGTCGCAGATTTAGCTGCGGTGCTGGAAGACGACGACGGGGCACCGAGGGACATGGACCACAGGTCTTCGAATCCGGACAAGCCTTTGCCAGCCGGGGGCGGGGGGCTAGAAGCCGGTGTCTTGTTCGACATACGAGAGACGGGCGTGGACCTGGTGGTGGTGGTATTGGGCGAGAGCGGCTGCGACGACGACCAGAGCGTGTTCTGCGCCGGCGTGGGTGACATCGAGGTAGTAAAGGTCTGCGACGGGGTATACGGCTTGTTGTTGCCGGTGGCAGAAAGCGGTCTCAGCGGTGCGTTGAAGACCGGCGGGGAGGTCGACCGCTGGGCTGGGCTAAAGGCACCGGCGCCGGCGCCACCATGGTTTGACGGGGGTGAGGTGTTGAGCATCTCCATCAGAGTCACTGGCCGAGCCGAGGGTGGAGAAGCCGGGGTGGATGGAGAGGGTGCGGCTTGGAAATCAGCAAAGTCGTCGTCTGTCGAGATGTCAGCACGTGAAACAAGAGACAGCAAAGAGTCTGACCGTCGAATGCAGTCAAGGAAGGGAGTGCCTTGTTGGAGCTGGCGGTGGTCGTCGCAGCCGGCGAGTTGACGGGCGCATCATCGAAGCCACCAAGGAGGTCTACTTCTGGTTCCTTTTGCTTTGGAGCAGGCGCGGCCTGTGTGCGCGCAGAGGACGCGGTTGTCGAAGAGCGAGAAGGGACGTTGCTCCGAGAGACAGATTGGGATCTACGAACGACGGTGTCGTCATCGCCGGCAGTGTACTCTTCGAAGTCCTGTCGACCTGTACTGTCTCTGAAGCCTCCTGAACTTCCACCGGAATATGAATCTAACAACAAGGATTAGCGGGAATCCAAACGGGAAAGATAAATTGCCTGCCGTCTCTTCCGCTCATTCTATCGCCGTAGTATCCGCCGCCTAGACTATCGCTGCCAAAGCCACCGTAACGACTGCCTCCAGAGCTGAAGCTCATTGGATCATTGCCAGTGCCAGTGTATTTCCCACGATTAGCCTTTGCTTTACGTCTCTCGGTACGGATGGTCTCCACGTCTAAGAGTAGCTCGACCAATTCACGAGCGCGATTGCGAACTGGTGGAAAACAGATGAGGCAGGAGTTGATATGAATGGAAGGACGTACCGTTTTGACCCTGGTCTTTGCCCTTGTCGTCTATGTAGTGAAAGTTTCTAAGCATCTTGAGGGTGGAGGTGTGGGAGCGCGCGTCGTCGACGACACGCTCGCTGCCATGCTTGATGAGATACTCGAGCAATTGTAAAGCCTGTGATGGCATGGTAAACGATCGCGCATGAAGATGGGGCAAGGTAGGAATACCTTGTAGATTTGTCGCCATTGCCGAGCTTCCTTTTCCATGAACTGACCGTAAATGCAAGGCATGATCTCGTTGAACGTTTGGCTGCGAGCGGGTGAGGAAGGCTGTGGGTCTAAGCAACGTGGTTGACCCACAAGTTGAACGTCCTTGTTTCGAACGACGGTCAGAAGCGAGAACATGTGGCGATGAGAAAGCTCTCACCCTTGAGCGATCTCCTGCATCAAGGTGGAACTTGCACCCCTGAGAGAGATGGATGTGAAGCGGGGAATTAAGCAAGGCAAGATAACGTACGTACCAGGGTTCGCCATTAGTCGCTTCTTTGACTTTGGCTTCCATCTCGCTAACGTTGAACACGGTATTTCTAGCCTGTGGATGGTGAGGAAGTAGGAGACGACCTTGTCTGTGGACATGCCTGGTTGTACATGGCCTTTAAGTCGTATACGGTCATGTTTGTGATAGTACTCGCGATCGATTCTAGGCGGTCCATGGTGGTGTCGAGGAGGAAGAGCGATTGTTCGTGACCCCAAAAGGAGAGGTCAATTTTTTTGTGTTACATAAATCTCCTTCTCGTCCCTTTGCACAGTCGCGATGCCCTCTTCCGTCCTCTCGCGTCTCCGTCGTCCCGTTCGTCGTCGAACAACGCCAGAGACACCGACAGAGCCGCAGTCCCTCGAACAACAAGCTGCCCCTGCACACCACCAGCTGCCAATCGACCGCAGGATTCTCCAAGACCCAAGTTCCTTCATTGTCGAAGATGCCGCGCCCCTCGGTCTCACACCGAGCACTCGATTGCCCTCTGCAAATGGCAGTAATAACCCCCGTTCCCGTTCCCGTTCCCGTTCCCGTCCCCGCGCGACACCGTCGGAGCCTGCTCCCGAACGTGGCGCGTTGCTCCCTGATTCATTCATAGACATCTCACCACCCACACCATCGGTGCCTGCTATCGGTCGCACATCCAAGGTCAGTAGCGGCGGCGAATGGTCGACGTTTGGAAGGAAACGCGACAATCGATTTCTGGACGTCGACGGTCTTTCTGAACGCGCATCCCTGGATGATCCCAAGAGTAGCCAATCGCCATCTCCAAAGCATCTCAGCACGGACAGCGTGCTGTCCACTTATACGCTGAGCCGTCTAACGAACCCTTTTCGCGCTCGTGATAGCACACACGAAAGGCACTCGACCCACAGCGCGAAATCAGCTCGACCCGATAACAAACGTCCATCTCCGACCAACACCCTGTCCTCCGACCCGCATCCGCAAACGCCACAGAAATCCCATTCCTACACAGCCCCTCATGGAGCATCTTACGCAGCGTCTTCCGCCATGAATCCGACGACGCCTGCAAATCAAGAAAACGCCTCTGATTCACCACACACGTTTGGCAACCCAACACCACCTGAAAACCCTGTGGACCTTTCTGTTGCGCCGAAGCCACCCCTCCCACTCCTCAACCATCCAGAACTGACAGCTGCAATTTCCGCGCGTAGAAAATCAACGCCTACTGGTCAAAGCGATCTGACTGTGCTCTGTGATCGTTTGAACACGTTACCGACACCCCGTCGTAGCCCTCGCAAGGACGATTTGTTCACCTCCTTTTCTCTTAGGCTCGGACGGTCGATCTACCGCTCTAGCCTTCCCCAAGCGACAGAAGTGATGGCAGAGCAGCAAGAGAATGGATCGCCCGATGGCTCCGCCGCACGGCGACGTGCCAGGACCATCTCGGGGGATGTGCAAGGACGACGTACGAGTGCGGACTGGAGTGCACACGAGGCGACGGTGGGAGTGAACTCGCATGCGAATCGGGCGTGGCCAGCAGAAGTGTCGCGAGAGTTGTTGCGGCTGTGCGGCCATGAAACACCTCGTCGGGGTCCTGACACTGTTCCGGGGTCCTCATTGGCACCGTTGTCAGATCAGTCGCCATCACTTTTATTACCTTTCCCTCGTCCATCTCGTCCTCCTCCTCCCCCCACAGCGTCCGCGACGCTCTCAGGTGCGCCCACCGTCGCGTTTTCTATTCCATCTGACGCATCATGCTCGCCCAGACCGTCGGGAAGTAACTCCCGTCAGACCACGCTCTCTTCAATTTAGTCTCCAAAGCCCTAGAGGCAGCGACAAACCTCTAATAAGACCCCCGATGGCCGACGTCAAGCGCAGCTTATCAGTCATCGAAGCGAGGAATGCTCCGAAAAACAACGCTAGTGGCGGCGCTTCCTCGGAGCTAACCGACCCTGTGCCAACCTTTTCAAAGGCGCCTCAAACGCTCACGCCTGCCTCGGCTCTCACCCGCTCCTGCTCATTGTTCTCTGCTGGTCGCGTTCCCGACACCAACTCCCCCATGTCTTCCTCCCTGCAGGGCGAGCCCTCCACCCCCACGCCTGCGCCTAGGCACTTGAGCGATAAGAGCAGAGGCAAGCGCAAAGCAGAGGACAACCTAGACTTGACGCCCCCAGAACAAAAGAAGGAAGGACAGCACACAACGTTCCTCCTCCCCACTGAAGCTCGAAGTGAGTCTCACATCTACCCTTGTCTCACCGCTCTATCCGCCCTTTCTTAATCCGAAACAAAGGTCAGCGGATTTCAAACTCCTCACACGCCCCGTCGTCATATCATCGAAAACGCGCTCGTTTGTCGTTAACGTCCCCATTCGCCACACCCGTACAATCGCGTGCATCGTCTGTGCATGAGACACCACGGTCTGCAAGTCGCGACCATCATTTCTCGTCTCTGTCCAGCAGCACGGGCGGTCGCATTGCTCCTCCTCGCACACCTTCGCGTGCTGCATCCAATCTTTCCCGTCAACCTTACACGCCCAGCACGACCAAACGCCATGAACGACATCAATCCATGTCCCAAATGTCGATCCCCATAAGCGCAATCGTATCACCCCATGCACCGTCCATCAGCAAGTCGACCAAGTTCCACATGCGAGATCCTCGCAAGCCTCCGAGGAAACGTAATGATACGCCATGGGGTCTTCGATTTACGACCGAAGACGAAGCAGGTTCACCAATACAAGCATGGTGTTTTTTTCTTGGCTTCTTGTTGTTTCCTGTTTGGTGGGTAGCTGGGCTTCTCCTCCGTGTCCCAAGGACAAGATTCGCCGGAGACGACACCGAAAAGGGCGTTACCATTGATGACCCCCAAATAGAACACGGTGAGCTTTTCCCCTCCTCCTATAATATCTCTGTATCCGACCTCGTCCACGACAGACGCGAGAATATGGCGATTCCGATGCCGCATCATGGCGGTCGTGTCGTTATTTACCTATGTTCCGTTTATCGTTCTTGTTTCCATTTTTGCTCCAAGGTAACAAGCAAAGCATCTCGTAGCACAACGTGCATCCCGCTTTCCGTCACTTTCTTGCATCGCAGTAACGAACCTTGTTTGAACTCTTGTTTATCTTGGTAGTCCCGCCATCCAACTAGTCATTCTTTACACTCAACTGCCGTTCACTCCTTTATGCTATCTTATACCCTTGCTACGGTTAGCTAGACCACCAAGTGGTTACTTACAAACGCAAGAGTAGTGTTGTTGTTTAACGCAATGTCCATTCTTGTCAAACAATTGAACCTACTAGACTGACCACGATGGACAACCAGACGCCAGATGAATTTCTCGACAGCGTCGAGGGCGAAATCTCGTTTTTCCGCTCCATGATGCGCGCCCGTCCAGTCGGCACCCACAAGCACTTTCATGTCCTCACCATCCGCAACGCCATCCACAACGACACCGGCCGGGTCATCCCCATCGAGAGCATCTGGGCCAAGCTCAGGTCCTGCTACGACCTCGAAACGTTGGAGAGCGCGGTACGACCTCCCAACACCCCCCACTGGCATCGACTGACACACACGCACGCATGGCGCGCACACGCACATCATCATCAACGGGTATCAACAGGAAACGGACGCGTTCGACCCCTCGAGCCCCTCCTACTACCCGCCCGCCGCCCCGATCCGCTCCCCCTCCCCCTCCGAGAACCTCTCCCGCCACCCGTTCTTCCGCGACGAGTTCTCC